>JASVEL010005258.1:0-116941 GCA_032618575.1 Nicotiana noctiflora
AATGAGTTATTCTTATATTTTGTTCTATTAAATGTCTTACATAGATCGAATGAGGTGCACAAAATAATGACTGTGGCCTTCTTTTAATTTTAACTGTGACAATATCTTTTGATTAGTATCTTCGGGGAAAGAAAAATGTCTATCTGTTTTCATGCTATATACACATTCTTTAAGATTCTGAAAGTTTTCAGCTGAGATTTGTTTTGCCATGGAACTTACTATTATTTGCTTTGTGAATTTAGGGACCTTAGTTTTAACAGCTTGTCTGGTGAGATCCCATCATCTTTTGCACAACTATCCAAAGTAGATTTTATGTGAGTGGATAATCTTCAGATATCCTTGTTTCTTTCTAGCCATATGCTTATCAGTGTTAGGCTTACATTTTTCTCTTCTTTTATTCTTCTGGTACGCTGCAGGTATTTGACAGGAAACAAACTTACTGGACCTGTTCCTGGGTGGATTTTATCAAGAAATAAGAATGTGTATGCTGTTTTCTCAACTTAGTTCATATAAACTTGCAATCAGTTCCCAACTGGCAATTGCTGTGTAAAAATTTGTTTGTAACCTGCATGCCTTTTGTGCAAATAGTGGCTTATATTGAGTATATCATTGCCAAAGAAGAATCACCAAAAGAAAATAAATAGATAGAATAGATTATTGCCAAGCTTCAAACTCAAACCAGGAAGACATTATTATTGTTATTATTGTCGACTTGCTAAAACTTGCGTTTTAATTTGGTCGTTTGTTTGCCTCACAGAGATGTTTCGTATAACAATTTTACATGGGAAACCACAGCACCTATTGAATGCCCGCGTGGAAGTGTGTAAGTTATCTGATAAAATTGGTTATTCTTCATCGGGCTTATTTGTTTGCAGTAGTTTCTAACACTAAAACAATTTATCCAGAAACTTGGTGGAGAGCTATTCTGCGTTGGGACAAGAACCGTAAGACCAATGTGCCTATGTCTCATTTATCTGTTGCAGTGATCCTTCAGAGGAAACTATTGTTATCTCGAGTTTTCCTATAACATTTGATTCATGATATAGAACTTTTATAAGCACACTAACGACTGTTTGTTTTGTCTTCTGTATAGAAGAAACAAAGTTCATCCTTGCCTGAAGCACGATTTCCCTTGTTCGGAACCAACAAATAAGCGTAAGTATAGTTTTACGAGTTCATTTGCTGATTGATAGCAGAATAAACCTTTGCCTCCTGTCAGATAAATAGGTGGACTTGTAGTGTGAGGTCAGCTGTTGGTATAAAATATAAAAGTGAAACAACATTGTCATTTATGAGTTTTACACAAGTTTGACTAGCAGGCTGAAGCGAGGAAAGCTTATGGCTGTTGGATCAATAGAGAAGTATCTTCTTTTGTGAATTGAAAAAGATCTATGTATAATAACTTCCCATTTGCTTACAATTTATCTACTTAGGCGTATGAAAAAATAAGGGAACCAATCATAGCAATATCCAGTTACATAAATTCAGGAATTCTAATACTAAGAATGCAATAACCGTATTACTGTCTTCTGATTTGTCCATATGATTTTCTGCTGAACTTTCATTAAGAATGCATTGTACTGGTGAACAGAACAGTATTCTTTGTACATCAATTGTGGAGGCAAGGAAGTATCGATCAAGAATGGTACAAGCCGCAAAACATATGAAGCTGATTTAGAAGCCAGAGGTGCTTCTATGTATTATTCAAGGCATAACTGGGCATTTAGCAGCACAGGAAATTTCATGGACAATGACGTTGATTCTGATATCTATATTGATACGAATGTCTCTACCCTGCTTAATGTCAAGACTCCAGAAGTTGAACTATACAAAACTGCACGGGCATCTCCCCTCTCCCTCACATATTATGGACAGTGTCTAATGAATGGAAACTATACTGTCAAGCTCCATTTTGCGGAGATAATATTCACAAATGATACTTCATTCAACAGTCTTGGAGAGCGGATATTTGATGTCTACTTGCAGGTAAATTTCATAGACAGGGAAAATGAAATGAGTAGGAATTTCATGTTTGCTGCTACCAGTGTATTTATTCTATCTTTTTGAGACAGGAAAATTTGATGTTGAAGGATTTTAACATTGCAAAAGAAGCTGGTGGACCGGGTAAGCCCATTGTGAAGACTTTCACTGCAGCTGTGACAAGCCACACACTGAAGATCCATTTTTACTGGGCAGGAAAGGGGACTACAGGAATTCCCGTTAGAGGGGTTTATGGTCCTCTAGTTTCAGCTATATCAGTGGATCCTAGTATGTACCTTTACAGTTTACTCTCTTCAAGTTTACAGTTATCTTGCTCATGTTATGACCTGAAAAAATCAGGTGTCATGGGGAATCTAGCAAACAAACCTTGATCGACAATAATCATACAACAAAGAGAAATCTACCAAAAGAGACACAAATATTTAACGTGGTTCGGTCAATTGACCTACATCCACGACGGAGATGAGCAATCCATTATAACGAAAGAGAGTACAAAATATCGAGAGAACAACCTCACAAAGAGGTAAACACAAGTGACACACTAACAATTGTGCCGTAAAGTTCTCCCCCTAAATACTACTCTCAAGCCTCATATTGCTACATTGTGGATACTACTAAATGAGAAGGAAGTTTACTCAATTTATTGAAGTCCAAACCTTTTCCTACAAGAAAACGGACTAGCCAAATATTGAAGATTTGTGATTTCCTTTTACAAAAAGGAAAACCAGTTAAGGTAATTATATTGCCCTTTTCCTTCAAGAGATAGGAAAACCAAATATGGTAAGAAAATTATGGCAAACACATAACAATTATCCCCCTTGGCCTGAATTTTCTGACAAAATAAACTTGATCCCCCTTCTTCACACAGCCTTCAACATGTCGCACCTCCGGTTCTCCGTCATAAAGTTTGTCTCAACGTGCGTAGTACTCCAGTCAGATTTCTCAGACAAAAGTTACAATTACCGTCAAATATGTTGCGACTAGAACTAATACCAGTTGTTATGACCGAAAAAAACCAGGTGTCATGCGGAATCTAGCAAAGCAAACCCTGAACGACGATAATCATACAACAAAAAGAAATCTACCAAAAGAGACAAAAATATTTAACGTGGTTCGGTCAACTGACACACATCCACGACGGAGATAGAGCAATCCACTATAATAAAAGAGAGTACAAAATATCGGGAGAACAACCTCACAAAGAGGTAAATACAAGTGACACACTAATACTTATCTCGTAAAGTTCTCCCCTAAATACTACTCTCAAGTCCCCTATGGCTACATTGTGGATGCTACTGAATGAGAAGGAAGGATCCTCAATTTATAAAAGTCCAAACATTTTCCTACAAGAAAACGGACTAGCCAAATATTGAAGATTTATGATTTCCTTTTACAAAAAGGAAAATTCAGTTAAGGTAATTATATTGCCCTTTTCCTTCAAGATATAGGAAAATCAAATATGGCAAGAAAATTATGGCAAACACCTAACAGCTCACAGTTGCATATACGAATCCTATTTACTGAATACCATAGGGGGCATATATTTTTTGAATGGAATAACCAATTCGCACACTGGTAAAATTTCAGCTTGTTATGTGCTTTGTTATTAGAGAGCATAAGGCTTACCTTTTTAAGGGTCTGTAACCATCTAATTGTCATATGTTAGTGTATTTGCACTGGAACCTAAAAAGGTTGTCATATACCCTTAATTTGCATGATGCATTTTGAGTTCAGTGAGGGGGCCTCTTATACGTCCCCAATTCAGTTCCTTAATCTTGTTTGGTAGTGGAATCATCCGGGTTTATACTACGATTTACTAGAAAGTGTTTCAAATCGGATATGCAAGTCAGACTGGCTTGCCAAAATCATCAAAAGTCTTGAGATGTCACATTCTTTTTCCTTCTCCATGCAGATTTTACACCTCCTTTGCCTGCCGCTCAATGGAGTAAACTTCATATTGGCATATTGGCCGGGGCAATAGCTGGATCGGTGTTTCTTTTCCTTCTGATCATTGGTATCTTGTATCAGAGAGGTTGTCTTGGAGATAAAGTATCTGCTGATAAAGGTAAATAACTATTGGAATTTTTCTTTTGAAAGTTCTATCATATTATCATTTACATCCCATTTTATTTGACCTTCCTATTGGAGGGTTAACAAAGATGTTCTTTGGCCTTCTCTATACCGAGCATGCCATTCATGTCAAATCATTTGACTACAACCTTCTTTTGTTGAGAATGTAACCTACCACAACTCTCCTCCATTATCCTCCTCCGATAATTTGACCATTATCCTGTTAACTCTGTTTATCAAATCATTTTGAGTTCAGTGGTAGTTTATCTTGTTTCCAGATACTTTCTAACTACAATTGGCTGTTCTTGGGCACACAACCAAAATAAATATGGATGGGTACATGTGATGGCTAGACACCCAGACATGCACCTACTGGCACACACAGCAAAGTATATAATGCTTTTGTACAATATCTTAAGTTAAACGCCAAGCTATATGAATAGTTCTAGCTATTATTTTACTTCTTACCAAAGTAAATCACCTTATATTCTTGAAGTTATTCCTTACATTCTTTTGGCTCGTTCATCTCATCAATGAATTTACGTTTCAAAACCATTAACGGTCTGAAGACCTTGACCA
Organism: Nicotiana noctiflora; assembly: GCA_032618575.1. Classification (NCBI taxonomy): domain Eukaryota; kingdom Viridiplantae; phylum Streptophyta; class Magnoliopsida; order Solanales; family Solanaceae; genus Nicotiana; species Nicotiana noctiflora. The sequence goes on from JASVEL010005258.1 coordinate 4,651, forward strand.
GGCCCTGTATGAACCTTGAAAGAAACGCAGTAGTGTTATAGCCATTAGTTCCCACTGAGATACTTTTCCTCTTTGAACAGAACTTCAAGGACTGGATCTACAAGCTGGACTATATACTCTCAGACAGATTAAAGCTGCGACAAAGAATTTTGACCCAGCAAACAAGATAGGGGAAGGTGGTTTTGGCTCAGTTTATAAGGTAATCATCTCCCACAGCATATTAGATCAACCAAGGTGTACTATCTCCAGTAAAATTAGCATGTCACGGCTATGCAATATAGGATTCAATCTATTGTCATCTTGCTAGCTTAAGTTGACCATAAGCTGCTCAACTGTGAACTGAGTTTTGAATCATGATTCTTTTATACAGGGTCTATTATCTGATGGAACAGTAATCGCAGTGAAGCAACTTTCTTCAAAGTCAAAACAAGGAACTAGAGAATTTTTGAATGAAGTAGGCATGATATCTGCAGTACAACATCCGAATCTCGTAAAGCTTTATGGATGTTGCATTCAAGGAAATCAACTATTGCTAGTGTACGAGTACATGGAAAATAACTGTGTATCTCGTGCTCTTTTTGGTAAATACTTCCTTACTCTCACAAACAAAAATATGTCTGCTGCTTATGCACTTGACATTGTTTATCTTACTGAGCTGGTCTATTCTTATTTTTCTTTTCTTTTGTCTTTCTCTTACATTAGGCAAAGGCCCAATCTGCAAAATGAAATTAGACTGGCCGACACGAAGGAAAATTTGTCTAGGAATTGCAAGAGGTTTAGCATACCTTCACGAGGAGTCAAGCATGAAGATAGTCCACAGAGATATCAAGACCAGTAATATTTTGCTTGACAAGGACTTCAATCCTAAAATATCCGATTTTGGCTTGGCAAAGCTACATGAGGATGATAATACCCATATTAGTACGCGGATTGCAGGAACTGTGTAAGTATGATGAAACTAGTTCCTCTTGTTCGAATACCATTAGAACGACCTTTGGTTGATACGATTCAGAGAAAATGGTTTGACATTTAATCCTCCCGTGTATTTTGAAACAATCATGGTACTGTTCTCATCACACAGCAATTTTGGCTTGGTATAATCTCCTAAAAGTAAAGCAAGCCAAGAATTAGCTTTTTTCTAGATATTAAACTGCCTTTATAGAACAGTAATATAAATCCATTATTGTTATAACTCCACCTCTCTTTCCCTGCCATATAACTCCTTGGTTTACTAATCATTAGCACCATGGCATCCTACTTAAATTGTAATTCCCATTTTGGATTTCAAAAGAGCTATTAGTGAACTTGAAAAAGCACCAGCTATCTTATTGCTACTTTAAATATTAAGAAATGAGGAGCCCGTTTAATGTCAGAATTCTCTGTAAGTTAGTAAGTAACTGTATTAATGACGAGGAAACCAAGATCTGATATGTCGGAACTTCTTCGGTTATTTGATGATGCAGGGGTTACATGGCTCCAGAATATGCAATGCGCGGCTACTTAACTAGTAAAGCAGATATCTACAGCTATGGAGTAGTTGCATTGGAGATTGTTAGTGGGAAAAGTAATACAAATTATAGGCCAGCGGAAGATTGTGTTTATCTTCTTGACTGGGTAACTCTTATTTGCCTGGATTGAATATTTGTTCTTCCATCATCCTTAAAAAAGACTTCCCCTTCTATTTTCATGTAAACCAGAACATCTAGTAATGGCATGTTATTATTGTTCCCTATATCAACTAGTACATTCAGACTCAAAGAACTCTCAAATTTTGCTTAACAAGTTATATTTTCCCAGTACATTAACTATTCTGAATTTTGATCTGTTTGGAATAGGCTTATGTTATGCAAGAGCGAGGGAATATATTGGAATTGGTTGATCCAGACTTAGGTTCCAACTACTCAACACAAGAAGCAATGGTGGTTCTAAATGTTGCACTTTCATGCACTAATGCATCTCCAACACTTAGACCAACAATGTCTCAAGTGGTAAGCATGCTCGAAGGCCAAACTCTCGTTCAAGATGTCCTTTCTGATCCAGGGATTTCAACAACTGGTTCAGGATTCAGATCGATGAGAAGTCACTTCTGGCAGACTCAAAGCCTGTCAACTGATGGTACGCGTACTGATTCCACTGTCTCAATTGGAGATGGAGAAGAAACTGGTATACTTCAAAGAGTTGAATCTTCTCTACTATCTAATAAGTAAACAAAATGTCCATTTAACACATGTAAGTGTACATATGAACATTTAAATGTAGAATGAATCATAACTTTATCCATAGAGCCGCAGCTTGAATCTTCATACCACTCTTAAACAACTACTAATAGAATCTTTACTATATGAAAACTGAAAGAGCCTCCGAAAGTCACATATGGAAAAAATGACATTATTTCATGGTAATGAACATAATTCAAGAAACTAAAGAGGCCTTTATTTAGAACAAAGTGTTAACGAAAATCGTACAACAAATAGGCAAACGAATTTATTTGAATTGCGAAACGAATTGATGAAATGAGTTGAACATCTCATCTAAACCTTACTGAAGTGACATATGTAGCAGCTCTTTATCTTTTGTAAGATAGAAAGCTGAATCACTAAGAAAGAAATTCATGAGATATATTATTCCTGTTTGGAAATTCCAAAAAGAATATGTTGGATATGTTTCACGAATATGGTTTACTAATTTGAAGATGAAATATTGCATGATTATTTCGCCAGAAATCTGCCAGAAACAAAAACTCCACCTCTTATTTCGCCTCTTCTCATACTAGTAGATCTTCTTTATGTCTGTGATTTTCAATTGCGAGAAAGTCTGCATATTGGTTTGTCTCTCTCTAGATGTGTATGATATTTTTCTTGTTGGCTGCAAACCATTGTATCTGCAATCTAGCCCTAACATCATGATATTGCGTGTCATCTTCCTTGATACTTAACAACAAATAGATAGTCCGCTTTCACTCCTTTAAATGAGATAAGTGGCTTACTAAACCAGTTGTCTCTTTTTTTCCACTTGCATCCAACACTCTCCATGTCACCGATACCAGATAGTCAACCAACCACATCGACAATATCAATTGAAAGAAGTAGTCATTTCACATAATTACATTGGTATAACGAAAAACGTAGCTACCTGATAACAAGGTGTTTGTTCAACCTTGAATCGATCATTTCTGGTTTTTTAAACTGAAATCCATTAATGGAATATTAAAAATATCTTCTCGTTGTTTCTACAGCTCAGTTGTCAGGGAAAGAAATTTTAAGAGTACTTGTCACTGGTCTATATTCATTAGCTATAATGGCTGATCTGCGTGTGCTAGTTATTGTCGCTAACTTGGTCGACTTTTCAGTGAGTACTTTATGTTTTCCACCACTTGCTCATCCTTTTGCTGGATAAATTGTCATTTGATGCAATAAACGACTGACGTATTGGATTCTCTATTTGTGTGCAATTCTCAGCCACTTCCTTTTACTTGCAATTAAACTGCGGAATGATCTTTGTTAAGACTGACCTAAAAAAAGATTAACAAATAGTACTACTTTAGAATAAATTGGTAATTATTAACGAACTTAGCCTGGTACTCTGGGAAAATGACGAAATACATTCTGTGAGGTCCATTTCGATATATATACATTCTGTGAGGTCCATTTCGATATATATATGTATATACTTCTTTTTTAAATTAGGAGCTCTGATGAGCGGAATTTGTTTGTAGTATAAGCAGGACCTAATAGTTTTTGATCAATCTGCCTCAGATGCAGTTTTAGCTATCTTGCTTGTGAACTTCCAAATCGACAGCACAATGAATTTAATTATTCTATTCTCACTTGGAAAAGGCAACACTATCTCATGGTCTGCTGAGCTTACTTCTCTGCCCAGATTCACCCTAAGTGAAAGAAAGAAAAATTACCAGGGCAACCATAAACACTGATTTAACAATAACACTTGCATAGAATATGTACGGTTTCACTGCATCAATATCTACTGAAGCTCGAAGTTGCTCAAAGAATAAGCACGGATGATGTCCTTAATGCAAAGCTCAGGCGCCAATGTTCTCAATCACAGCACCTTTGTCCATCCTCTTCACAATACCGGCAATAACCTGAAACATAGGATTCCAAAACAAGCACTTGCTTAAGTAATGAGACCATTTGGTTATAAAGCCATAAGCTGCCTCCCTGACCATGGTGATTTTTAAATCAAAGTCGCCTAAGCAGGTATAGCAGTTAACTGAAGATTTATGAGTGTTATGGGTCTCACCTTTCCAGGTCCTAATTCATAGCTCTTCTTTAGCCCTTTTGTTAGGAGGGTTTTCACTGTGGTCTCCCATTGAACAGGTGAAGTCACCTGAATAACTCCAACACAGAAAATCAACATTCGCAGATTGTGTCTATCCATAATTAACTTAATGCTGTGGATATACTGTTTGTGTCCTTACCTGGCGAGCTAATATTTTCTTAATTGTGTCTGGATCTGCATGTGGTTGTGCATCAACATTTGATATTACTGGTATTCTGGGAGTTCTGATCTCTGTTGCACCTAGAGCAGCTTCTAGTCTTGAGACAGCTGGATTCATAAAACTTGTATGGAAAGCACCAGCAACAGCTAGTCGTACCTGGAGCAATCAAAATCCAATGTTAAGATGCGAACAGTATTGGCAGTTGGCAGACAAAACTACAGCATTTGGAGAGAAAGGAAATACCGTCATTCGAGCTTTGAATGATTTTGCTTTTGCTTCTACCACTTCCACTCCTTTAAGACCTCCGGAGACTGCATAATTTCCCTACAAAAATATACAATGTCAACAACAAAACTGGAAAATGCTTAGCCGGGTGCAATATTGCAAAATGTATAATAAATATGGAATTAGTCTGGTTACAGAGCTTTTGAAAAAACTCACAGTGCACAAGAAATTTGCAATCTGAACTTTGTTTGCTTCATCAACTTCCTCATTAGCTGCATCACACAGTTTTTGTACCTTCTCGGAGTCCAGTCCAATTATACTAACCATTGCACTTTTTGCAGCATCAGCAGCGTCCTGAAGGTAAGGGAAAGAGTAGATATTTTTAGAGTTCCATGCAAGATAAATATTTTTTTATCATTGGATAATTGAACATTACCTGCATAGCTTCTCCTCTTAGCTTGACCAGCTTAAGCCCATCCTCGAAACTGACAGAGACAATAGAACAATGGGGACAATAATGAAATTTAAGTAATTGCATTTGAAAGAGTGGTAAACACTGCAGGATAAAAAAGTAACATCTAATACATAAGCAACTCCTAATGTATGTCTTTCCATAAGGTTATGCAGGGTAGCAACCTGAAAGCTCCTGCAAACGCCAGAGCAGTGTATTCGCCCAAGCTTAGACCACATGTGACATCAACAGTATCAATTATTTGCTGACCGCCCTCACGAGCACGGAGTATCTCTACCGCAGCTAAGCTAGTGACATAGATAGCTGGCTGGGAACAAGTAAGTCATGAGCTAGTCAAAAATTGATGTTAAAGTTATATCATATTCTCATCACAAAGATCATCCATAATATCATCTCCGGGAGGAGCAAAGCAAAAACAAAGGCATGCATTAACAGCAAAATATATACATTACATAAGCCTTCTACTGCTCCTTTTCTGCATATTGTTTAGGAATCAATATGTTGTAACTATTAGGAAGTCATTTTATAAAACATAAATACCAAACAGGATATGTGAAGCAAAACAAAAGGAAAATGGTCAATGATTAATGAAAGAATACCTGACTTAAAACAGTGGAGTCTAACTTCTCTTTTGGACCATTAATACATATATCCAAAAGGTCAAACCTGTAAACCAAGAATAAAGGAATATTAAAATAAAATGCTTGATTATCAATGAATACATCTAGACTAGAGAAAATTAGAAATGACCACATTTCAAGAAGGTTCAAGTAGTACACATCGAGGATAAAATGAGAGGTCGCTTGACAAGGTATGGTCATGTCCTGCGTCACCACCAGATACACCGTCCAGTAAATGTGAAAAATCATTGGTCAGTGGAAGTGTTAAAAGGGTATGAGGTAGACCCAAAATCACTTGGAAAGAAGTTGTACCGAAGGACCTCTAATTTCTTGGGATCCATGCAGGCTTACCAAAAGATAAGACACGAGGAAAGAAAAAGATCAATAGAGGACATAGCTTGTAGTTGAGAATATGTTTTGGTTATGTTAGAACTTTTACTTTATGCCTATGCTTTTCTAGGAATTGTTTAGCCTTCCAGAGATTTATACGTCACAGAAAATATAAAGAACTTCTAGTACTTTTTGTCTTTATTTTTATTTTCAATTCAATTTATGTAATATTGGCCTGAGATGAGTTTAAATTTAAATTGAGTAACATGGTCAATGAGGATTCAGGTAGAACCCCGACTTCCCGACTTGTTTGGGACTGAGGCGTTGTTTGTATCAATCAATACATCATTAACCAGCTACGCCTCAATCCTGAATGTTAGAAAAACACAATATGAAGATTTTTTTAGAAAAAAAAAACTAAAATGCAGATGCATTTATGCAATAAAGCAACCTTCTGAGAATGTTGACTAAAGCATTTTAGGAGACTTGAACCAATGTATTTACCCCATAATTTCATTTGCTCTCTTATATAATTCAGCTGCAGCAGGCACCTTCTGAGCCTCTGCACCCATTCCAACAGATTGTGCCCCCTGCAGAAGTATAGTACAGATAAAATAGTTTGCTAGGAACTTTATGGAAGCTCCACTAATTGGATAATTGTGATCTTAGTGACATGATTGTTCTAGAAAATAGCCATTCTACAGTAATGACCAAGAGCTTCTTAACCAGAGACCCAATATTCACTAAATTAACAATGGGCAGATAGGTTTGAACTATAGCTGCTTGAAGGTAGCCGGAGAAATTGAACCTGGTCAAAGTTGAAGTATGATGGCAGTAATTTACTGCATATTATCTGGAAATACTAACATGATAATATTCCTAGCTTCAGTCAATGTCTGCCTTTCTCTGGTTACATTACACCGTGCTGAAGAAAACATTATTCAAGCATTCGTAGGCACAAATACTTATCAAGTGATTATGATAATTTGATTCAGCAAGAATGCTAATCAAGTAACTAGACAAAATGAATTAGCACAAATCGCACATAAAATGAATCTAAAGCAAGCAAATTTTCCAACATATTTTCCAATCAGCTGATGCAACAAAACAATTATACAGAGTATTTAAGATGAAGAGACAGAAAATTTGTCAAATAATTATCGTCATCTAAATCGGCAAGAAGTACCAATCAAGTGACTAGACAACTGAATATAGAATTAACATAAATTCCACACAAAATGATCTCAAAGCTAGCAAACTTTCAATCTAACTTCGAATCACTTGCAGAAGTAAATCAATTGTACAACATAGACTTTCCTTTTTCCATTCAAAATCTAATCAAGTAGCAGAAAGATTAGATAAAGAAGAGACGAAATGCTTATCAAGTACCGTCTCCGCCCCAATTTGTATGACATTGTTTGACTTAAAAAATAAAGAAAGGCTCTTGATAGTTGGGGTCTAAAATACGCCTTAGACATTAGTGGTAGAATGACAAGTTTAAAGTTAAATTGTTCCTAAATACATAAAATGTCCTTATTTTTGGTACAAACTAAAAAGTAAAGTGCGACACTTAATATGGGAGAAAGGGAGGAATTATCATGTTGAAAAAATAGAGAGGGGGTAATTATCATCATTTCGATTTCCTGCAACAAATGCTAATCAAGTAATTAGACTAGTGAACAACAGAAATAGGCATAAAAGGCACCTAAAATCATCACAAAAGCTAGCAAATATTCAAACCAGTAGATGCAATAAAGCAATTATACAACACAAACATTTTTCTTCTTCTAAATCCAATCCAGTACGAGAAATGTAAAAATGAAGAAAATTGAGACCTGTCCAGGAAAGAGAAAAGCATTGGTGGGCTTATAGTCAGCGAACAAGGCATCATCGACAGCAGTTCGAGATCCAACGGAGACGCTCATGAAAACCCTAGACTTATCCAACTGTATAGGGCTAAATCTTCGGATGTCATTGCTTGAAACGAAGCAATTCGACCTGGAGAGGGAGAGCTGGTCGCGGTTATGGAGAGAAATGGAAGGAAGAAGCAAGGAGGAGGATGAGCTCATTGTGGAGATGGAGTGAGTGTGAGACCGAGTTGATGGAAGAGCGAGTCGACTCAGTGGATGGTGTTGATGTTGGCGGAGGAATGCATGCATTTGGGACTAGGGAGACGATTTATACTAACAAAGTTATATCGTGCTGTAATGGCGGAGTTAACGAAGTGCTCAGCTCTGGAATCCCGGCAATAGGCTACAGCTAGTTTGGAAGTATAGTTATCGTATGGGTGTATAGTATATTATTATTTTAATGTATATATAGATTGTATTGATTGTTGATTTAGGATGTTATGCATTAATAATATGAAAAATAAATTTTTAATATTATAAAACAAAAAAATACGAAGTATAATTATTATATAAAAGTTAAGGTAAAAGATAAAATTAAATAACTTAATTTTTTTTTTTTGTAAATATAATAAAATCGGAAGAGGGATTCTAGTTTTGGAAGCTTACGCGGTAAGAGTTGACTAAAAATTGAATTTTGTATAAACAACTCCAGAATAGGTTTTGGATAATTTCAACAGCTTTGTATGGTGATTTTGGACTTAGGCGTGCATCAATATTTGGATTTGGAGGTCTGTAGGGTAATTTGAAGCATTTTGGCGAAAGTTGGAAAAGTTGAAGTTTAGAAGGTGGAAAGGTTTGATCAATAGTTGACTTTGGTGATATCAAGGTCGTAATGCAATATCGAGAGTTGGAACAACTCTATTAATTCATTTGGGACTTGCCTGCAAAATTTACCGTCATTCCCGATAGATTTGATAGGTTTCGACACGAGTTTTAGAAGTTGGAAGATTTGAAAGTTCATAAATTTGATTCTTGGTGCGATTCATAATTTAGACATTATTTGATGTAATTTGGGTCCTTAAGTAGATTCGTGTTGTGTTATGGGACTTTTTGGTATGTTCGGACGAGGTCTCGAGGGGCTTAGGTGAGTTTCGGATAGGTTTAGGTTGCGTTGCGCTTGTTTTTTATGCTTCATCGTTGTTTCTTCCAGTATAAATGGTACCAAATGAGCTCTAAATGCAGTTTTTATTGAACCATTAGATCCGTTCATAATTATGAATCTACATCTAAAAAGAATAATCGAATTTGACATCGTATGAGGAAGTTATGCTCATTTCCGTGTTGGGGAACCTGTTGGATTCTAGTGTGCTCACAATTGCGAATATTTCTATTGTAATTGTGATGCCCAGTTCACAATTGCGATCTTTTGTCGCAAAAGCAACCTTTTCCAGCCATGTTCTTGTTTGCAATTGCGAAGGTTTCTTCTCTTTTGCGATGGTTCGCAATTGCGAGCCCTGGATCGCAAATGCGACATCTGCAGCTTGTTTTCAGCTGTGTAATTCGAGTTTTTGCTTTATTTTGTGATATTTTTGAACCCCAGGTCCGAGAGTGGGCGATTTTGAGAGAGAAATTTCATCTACAATCGTTGGGTAAGTTCCCTTGATCAATTTCTAAATATACTTCATGATTATATTTGAGTTTTAACATCAAAATGGTGAGAATCAAAGTGAAAACTTTGGGGAAAATTGTAAAAACTTTCGAAATGAAAAATGACGATTTGAGGGAACAAATGGTTGAAATTTGAAAATTTTTGTATGGTTGAGCTCGTATCAAAATGGGTGTTTGGGTTTTGTGAAATTTTTCGTGTTCCGAGGTGTGAGCCTAAGGGTCGAGTTTTGGGTTGATTTTTAGTTTTTGATAAAGATTGAGGCTTTATGATCCGGAATAGTTTCTTATGAGTTTTAATTATGCTTTGAAGTTATTTTGGTTAGATTTCAGCCATTTGGGGATTATTTCACCCGAGAAGTTCATTTTTGAATATCGATTTGTTTTATTTGCGGTAAGTATCTTGACTAACCTTGTGTGAGAGAAATACCCCTTAGGATTTGGGTCTTATATGTTAATTGTATCTTGTGAGTCCGTGTACGTGAGGTGACGAGTACGTGCTCGTACTTATTTGTGGAAAGTTGGCCTTTTAGGGTTCTTAGGTCATTGTACTCACTGAGGAAGTCGTTTTGTATTGATTATATTTTCTTAATTATTAGTCTCACATGTACCTACTTTAATTGGACTTAGTTTCTTCATGATCCACTCTTATTGCCTATTTAACTCTTATATAACTTAACTGAATATTTTTAACTCTCTTATTGCCATGATATCTTGTCCTAGCTGCTTATTTTTACTTGAAATTATTATTATCTCTTATATATTGTTCATCCTTAATTGAGGTTATGATTATCTTCCCACTGCCTATCCTTAATTGAATTATTAGTATTTCTTTCGTGATTGTTCAACCTTAAAAGAAGTTTAGGTATCCTATATTTTAGTTGACTTATCCTTATTGAAATTATTGACTCATGATATCTCCCTTGTTGTTGAACTATACTTTGTGGGACCGTTGTTACATATTATTTTCTCCCTTGTTGAGTTGTTCTTTTTATGACTAGCATTCTCTACTGTGATTATTCCTTGTTAACTAGTTCTTCTATTTTATCGAGTTCTGGAATTTTGAGTTGATTTAATTTACATACTCATGTATTACTGTCGTTGTTGTTGTTGTACTTGTTGTTGTGATGCACGAGGTTTCTGTCATGCGGTTGTTATTATGATGTACGAGGTTTCTGCCGTGCGGTGTTATCGGGTTGCATGAGGTTTCTGATGTGCTATTAATACTATTGATATTTGCACATGCGGCATGACAAGGAGGGATACATATATGTGGGTTGTGCATGTGGTGAGACAAGGTGGGAATATTATTATGCACGTGTGGCGAGACAAGGCGGGCATTTACTTTACTAACTGCACACATGGCATGACAAGGTGGGCTATGTCAGGGAATGATTTGCAGTGACTTGTGACAGCCTGGGGGCATTATTATTGTTGATATTAGTGTAGTGTTACACTTACCTGTGCGAGTTATATCTTTTGAAAATTTGTGGGAAAATATTTTACGTGTTGTCTATTTTCTCAATACTTACTAGTTGGCATGAACTATGTTAGAACACTTGCACAAGCATACACGCAGTTAATCACTCTTATCGGTTAATAGGATGGATCTTGATATTGTTGAGTGTTTTTCTAGTTCTATTGGCATGTGAGTTATCCGTGTAGTTATTGTTTGTAGCGAAGGCACCGAATTCCATGGGTTTAAGATTCACAAATTGGAACTTGTGAATTATCAATATTTTGAGGTTTGGTGCCTTGTGGTGATTATTGGATAAAACCTAACGTGAAAGCGGTTATTTTCATCTAGTTGATACATGTTCTTCTTTTGGTTGTGTTCTCCATGTTTATACTGTTCCCAGCTTACCCTACTGTATTGTGTCATATTGCGTTCTATTGCTAATTGTTGTATCTATTTTATCGTTGTCATTATGCATAGCTTTATAGAGATATCGTATTGCTGTTAGTCCTACACTTTGTTCAGGTTATTTAGTCCAGTAGGTGTCTTGACTGTCCCTCGTCACTATTCCTTCGAGGTTAGTCTTGATACTTGCTGGGTACCATTGTAGTGTACTTATACTACTCCTCTGCATATTTTTTGTACAGATCCAGGTTTGCGGAGTTAGTCGACCGTTAGTTAGCTGTTCAGATCTTGCGGTGGATACTCAAGGTGAACTTGTTACTGCGTGCGCAAACTTCTGAGTCACCTTCTAATTTTTTTGTATTTACACTATTTTGCTCCAATTCTGGAACAGTTTTATTTAGAGGTTTTCTAGTAAACTCTATAGAGCTTATGACTTGTACTACCAGTTTTGAGATTGCAATACTTGTATAGAGAATTCTAAATTTGGAATTGCTAATATTTATTTATTTTGTTATTATTTCAAAAGTTATTAGGCTTACCTAGTCCCTAAGACTAGGTGCCATCACGACACAAAACGGGGGGAAAATTGGGTCGTGACAAGTTGGTATTAGAGCTCTAGGTTCATAGGTGCAATGAGTCATAAGCGAGTTTAGTAGAGTCTTGCGGGTCAGTGCGGAGACGTATGTTTTCACTTCCTTTATTCCTGTCGTACAAGTATATTAATCTCGAAGTTTGAGCTTTTATCATTCCATTCTCTCATTATTGGTGAAGACACGAGTTGCAGTTATCTATTATGCTGATCCCCGAGTAGGTATCACTAGAGGCAGAGGCCAACATGGAGCATTTTATACAGCTAGAGAGCCTACCATAGCAGCAGTTGAGGAGCCTACAGTAGCTCTAGTTGGGGGCAGGTACTGGAGGCGTCTGCCGTTACCCCCAGACTTTAGGAGACCTTAGCACAATTCCTGCATATGTTTAGCACATTAGCTTACGCGGGTTTGATTTTGGTTATACCAACTACTTTACAGAATGGGGGAGGAACTCAAACTCCCGCTACCCACACTCTAGAGCAGCGAGTTCACGTTGGTCAGGTTCCAAGTGTCATGGCGACACAACTTGTATTTCCAGTTGAACCCGTGGTTAGGGCAGCAACATTTGAGGAAGAACAACTTAGACTTGAGAGGTACATGAAGTACCACCCTCCTACCTTTAGTAAATTGGTGATAGATGATGCCTAGGGTTTTTTGGAGGAGTGTCACCGCATTCTTCGTACTATGGGTATCATGGAGATGAAAGGGGTTGCGTACTACGTTCCAGCTCGGGGGAGCGGCTTATTGGTGGTGGTGTGCGTATGAGTAGGGAGGCAGCTTCACTTATATGGGTTTAGTTTTCAAAGATATTCCTGAGAGAGCTTGTACCTTAGTCCCTTCGGGAGTCATGGCACGCAAAGTTTGAGTAGTTGCGCCAAAGCGCTATGTTAGTATCACAGTATATCATTAGATTCAGTGATTCTGCCAGACATGCACCTGCTTTGGTCCCTACAGTTGGATAGCGTGTTTGTAGATTCATTGAGGGGCTCAAGCACAATATTTTGTTCAGCATGGCTTGGGAGTTGGAGTCGGGTGTTTTGTTTCAGCAGGTGGTAGGGGTTGTTCACCGATTGGAGGGCATGTAGAACCAGGAGAAAGAGGGCAGGCGGGTCCGAGAGAGAGAGAGAATGGAGAGGTCAGGAGAGAGAGGATGGTGAGTCTAGGAGACCTCGCAGACCGGAGAGATCTACTGGTCCTTATTTTTGAGTCAGGGTAGAGGTTTTTGTGGGTCAACCAGTTCAGTTTCCACTTCAGACTTCATACGGTGTTTAAGGTACTCATGGGTCTTAGAGTACCATACCGCACAGTTCCCACAACCACGTCAGTAGAGTGGTTGCTTTTAGGGTGGAGATACCACCCATATGGTGAGAGATCATCCCAAACTCTGGACAGATGTGTCACAGAAGGGTATTCAGGTGAGTAGAGGGCGCCCACGAGGGGGATGCCCGACTCGTTGATGTATTTCATATAGTAAGCTTGAGGCTATTATGCCAGATGATATCATATAGATATGTTTTTGATTTGTTATAGAGGAGCACCATTTGTATTTTATTTCGGTTCTTCTTATCGGGGCAAGTTCCCTTATTTGTTGCTTCATTTATGGGTGAGTTTCATGATTAGTACTCTACTTATGTGTTTACTCTTGTTGGAAGATTCTATGAGTGGTATCCCGTGTCTATCATTTGTTCTTATTCATTATTGAGAGTTATGAGGCTAGAAGTAAATTCATGTTGTCCATTATGGTAGGTTTTGATGTGATTCCTGAGTAATTTGGTTATGATTTGTAATTTGGATGCTCTACTGGGGGTGAGAGTTCAGTAAGTGTAGTGATTTTATTGGCAGAATTGAGTTAGTAGAAGGTTTCAATTGGTATGACATTTATTCGGCTTGTGATTCAGAGTTGAGGGTGAGACCCCCGCGATTCCACGTGATTTGATATGTTTGAGCTGGGTTGCATGTCACAATAGATGTTATATTAGGATGAGATCGTATACTTTAATTTTTCCTTTTAAATTGATTCGTAGGATAGTAATAGTAGGGTGTGTGTGCATAAAGGCGTTATTGATTTGGGCATATAGTTAGGAGGTCTTCATTTTTCTTGCATCATTATCATCATTGTGGAAGTTTGAAAAAGGTTTCAAACGGATATGAGGCTAATTGTCGATGCTGGATTTGATTAAGGATAGCTATCATGATTAGAACTATTATTATGGGACTATGTGTGATGTGTCATGTTGTGTGGTTGTACTCTATGGGTGTTGGCATAAGTGATTGTAGCGAGTTGAGACTGCTATCGAGTGTGTATTTAGAATCAGGTCTTTTGAAGATGAGTAGATGGTAGAAATGTTAACTCTAAGGTTTATTGATGTTGGTGGAAGGGATAACTTACATATGAGATGGTGTCATCGGGCTTATGTGGATTGGGGTGACGTGGGGTCACCCCAGATGTATGTTAGATGTGTGCATTTAGTAATATGATGGCTTTAAGGCGATTCATGGCACGTTCGAGGATGAACGTTTGTTTAAGAGGAGGAAGATGTAACGACCCGACCAATTATTTTTAGAATTTTTGTCATGTTCGATAGCATAAGGTTTTGATCAACTTCGTATTATGTGTATTGACTTGCATGCGTGGTTGAGTTTAGTTACCAGATGATTTGGATTCAAATCGAACGAAGGATTCTAGTTTTGGAAGCTTAAGCGATAAGAGTTGACCGGAATTTGACTTTTGTGTAAACAAATTCGGAATGGATTTTGGATGATTTCAACAGCTTCGAATGGTGATTTTGGACTTAGGCGTGCATCCGAATTAGGATTTGGAGGTCCATATGGTGATTTGAAGCATTTCAGCGAAAGTTGAAAAAGTTGAAGTTTGGAAGGTGGAGAGGTCTAACCAATAGTTGACTTTGGTGATATCAGGGTCGGAATGTGATTTTGATAGTTGGAACAACTCCTTTATTTCATTTAGGACTTGCCTGCAAAATTTGGTGTCATTCCGGGTTGATATGATAGGTTTCGGCACGAGTTTTAGAAGTTGGAAGATTTGAAAGTTCATAAGTTCGAATCTTCGTGTGATTCATAATTCTAACTTTATTTGAAATGATTTGATGCCTCAATTAGGTTCGTGTTGTGTTACGGGACTTGTTGGTATGTTTGGACGAGGTCTCGAGTGGCTTGGTGAGTTTCTGATAGTTTTAGGTTGTTGTTGCGCTTGTTTTTGTTGTTTCGTCGTTGTTTCTTCAAGCATAAATGCTACCAAATTAAGTAAATGAGCTCCAAATGCATTTTTACTGAACCATTAGATCCATATCGTAATTGCGGATCCACAACAAAAAGAATCATCATATTTGGACATTGTATGAGAGAGTTATGCTCATTTCTGTGTCTGGGAGACTACTGGATTCTAGTGTGCTCGCAATTGCGAACATTTCTATCGTAATTGTGATGTTCGCAATTGTAAATTTACTGTCGCAAATGCGACCTTTTCTGTCCATGTTCTTGTTTGCAATTGCGAAGGCTTCTTCTCTTTTGCGAGGGTTCGTAATTGCAAGCCTTGAATCGCAAATGCGACATCTGCAACTTATTTTCAGCTGTGTAATTTGAGTTTTTGCTTCATTTTGTGGTTTTTTTAGTCCTAGGTCCGAGAGTGGGCAATTTTGAGAGAGCAATTTCATCTACAATAGTTGGGTAAGTTCTCTTGATGAATTTCTAATTATACTTCATGATTTTATTTGAGTTTTGACATTAAAATGATGAGAATCAAAGTGAAAATTTTGGGGAAAATTGTAAAAACTTTCAAAATGAAAAATGATGATTTGAGGGATCAAATAGTATCTAAATTTGTAACGACCCGGCCCGTCGTTACGGGAATTACCACCCCGTTACCTTACATTTACATATATTATGCTTTTAAAACAGTATTGAAATATATCGGGTGAGTTAGGAGTGATTTGGATTGAAAATGAAACAAATAGCATGTTTGAAGAAAGCTTGAATATGAAAAGTCAACCGAGAGTTGACTATTGAGTTAGAGTGCTCGGAACCGGATTCGGATGATTCGACTAGTTCCGGGGGATCATTTATGACTTAGGAGAACAATCGGAATTGAATTCGGAGATCCGGTGTAGTTTTAAGCTTGAATTGGCGAAGGTTGAATTTTGGCGAAAACCGGATGGTAGGTGATATTTTGATCCGGGGGTCGGAATGGAATTCCGACAATTTTTGTAGCTTCGTTATGTGATTTTGGATATGTCCGCAAATTTTCAGGTCATTCGAACATCGTTTGATCGGGTTTTGGATTGAATGTTAGTTTTGAAAGTTTTGAAGAAACTTAGGCTTGAATTCGTGAATAAATGGAGATTTTGATGTTTAGTATGGTGTTTTTATGATTGGAACAAGTCCGTATCATGTTTTGGAGTATGTTGGTGGTTTTCGTTGGGGTCCCGGGGGCCTCGGGATGGATTCGGACCATCAACCGGGCATTTAGAACTTGGAAAAATTCTGCAGAAATTGCAGTCAGCAGTTGCTCTATGCGATCGCATAGAGATGATTGCGATCGCATAGAAGAGTGGAAGGGGCGTGAAGTTTTCTCTATGCGATCGCGTGGAGGGCATTGCGATCGCATAGTGTCCGGATTTTTGTGCAGTGCGATCGCGGAGGCTCGATTGCGATCGCGGAGGGTAGGAATGCAAAGCTATGCGATCGCATGGCTAGGCCTGCGATCGCATAGAACAAATTGGAGGCCTGAGGAAAATTACTCTATGCGATCGCAATAGGGGGCATGCGATCGCATAGAACAAAAGTCTATGGCAGTGAATTTAATCACAGAATAGAGAGTTACGGGTTCATTAACCCAAAACTCAATTTTGAGCCCTAGAGAGAAGAAAACTCGAGGAGATCACTGATAAGTCATCGGGCATTCGTCGGAGGTAAGATTCTTGACTCAAAAACATCATTTTATGGTAGTATTAACATCAATCTTCATGAAATTGGGTTGAAATCTTGAAGAAATGTGGCCTAAATATTGAAAACGGGATTTTTGGATTTGGGAGGCCATTTGAACTCCGATTTCGATAAATTTTATATGCACGGACTCGTGGCGAGATAAGGATCGCGTTGGTACTAATTTCGGAATTTTCCGAGCAGTGGGGCCCGGGGTCGGGTTTTACCAACTTAGTGTAATTTTGCGAATTTCATATAAATTGAAGTGGGTTATGATTCTTTGACCCGTATTTGATATAATTATTGTTATTTGACTAGATTCTACACACGAGGCAACGAAATTCAAAGGAAAAGGCATCGCGGACGAGTCTACGACCGGCTAGAGGTGAGTAGTTTGTGTATATGGTAGCTTGAGGGTTCGAAACCCCGGCTTAGCACATTGTGACGCTAGTAGGGCGTGGCTCGCACACCGTGGTAGGTGCGGGATTGATTGTGATTGGGGATTGAGACTTGGTCCATCCCGGAATGAATAATATGTTATTAGTGTTGGAAATACACTGTATTTGATATATTTGTGGGTTGTAAGCCTTGTTTGGGGCCTTGTGCCGACATGTAGTGTCCTTTGAGGACAATATTTATGTGATAGCTATATTTGCTTAAATCACTGATCTCAGTCCTGGAAATTGAAATTCACTTTTGAAATGCTAAGTCACCGGCTTTTACAAATTTAATAAAGTTAAAGTGTTTTCATAAATTATGAATTGAGAACTGGAATTAAGGAAAATGAATTATTTTTGTGACTTAATTGCTTATTGTGGACTGAGTGTGGGATCGGGCTGCACGCCGCAGTAGTTGATATGAGGGTCGGGCTGCACGCCGCAGCAGTATTGCGCTTGGGCTGTAGGAGCCCCTCCGGAGTCTGTACACACCCCCAGTGAGCGCCGTCGACGTTAAATTGGATCGGGCTACACGCCGTAGCGGTTATGTGCATTGCATTGCATTTGTATTTGTTGAATTACTTTGTGGTAGCTGTATTGAATTATTGCTGCTAGTTCGTAGGAGATTCGGACTGTAGTGTAGCTTCATATTGTGGTATTTTGTGGATTTCTTACTGTCAACTACATATATATATTTGTTACTCACTGAGTACTTAGTACTCACCCCTACTCCCTGCACCTTTTGTGTGCAGACTCAGGTATACAGGAGCAGTAGACGGACATCTCCAGCGTTTACATAGTCACATCGAGTTGCTGAGGTAGCTGCCTACGTTCGCAGAGCCTAGCTTCTCCTCTCATTCCAGTTGTTATTGTATATTTTGTATTCGGACTTGAGTACTTCTATATCGTACTCTCTATTTCCTGTTGGTTTTGTTAGAGGCTCTAGACTTGTGACTCCGGATCTTTGGGAGTGTCAGTACTTTCGTTCAGTATTATTATTATTGGAGTTCTTAAACTCATATATTCTTCTTGGGTTGTCCATTTGGGGACTGGTATTGTGTTATAATTAAATTGTTTGTTTGGCTGGCCTAGCTTGATTGTTGGGCGCCATCACGACTGGATTTAGGTCGTGACAAGTTGGTATCAGAGCTCTAGGTTATTAGGACTCGCGAGTCATGAGTCGGTTTAGTAGGCTTTCGCAGATCGGTACGTAGACGTCCGTATCTATCTTCGAAGGGCTACGAAACTTTAGGAAAAACCTCATTTTCTTGAATTCATATCGTGCGATTTGTGTTATCATGAAATTAAATCTTTCCATATTCTATTCTCTCGCGATGGCGAGAACACGAGCTAACGGACGTGGCGGACGACCACCATTGGCACCCGCAGGTCGTGGTCGTGGTAGAGGTAGGCAGGGGCACCAGCACCTGCTAACCCACCGACCGATCGGACTCGGGACCGGGTTCCAGCCGGCGAGACGCTCCGGCAGCTCGAGGTTCGAGCACCGGCAGTGCCTATCGTGATACCGGGTCCTCGGGAGACCTCGGCTCGGATATTATCGCGTGTGCATGAGCTTGGCACGAGTAGTTGTTGCTCATCGCTGCAGTATCATCTTCACGGGCGGGGGGAGGGAATCGGACCCCCGTGGCTCACACACCCGAGCCGGCAGTTCAGGGTTTACCGTTGCACCAGCTCCCGCATATGTGGTTCCAGTTATGCCCGACGATGAGCAGCGTCGTTTGGAGAGATCTGAGAGGCTACAGCCTCCGACATTCAGTGGAGCTGAGGGCGAGGATGCCCAGGGTTTTCTTGACAGATGTCAGCGCATGCTTCGCACCGCGGGTATTCTAGAGTCCAGCGGTGTTTCATTCACCACTTTCCAGTTCACAGGTGCAGCATTTCAGTGGTGGGAGGATTTTGAGAGGCGTAGGCCCGCTGGGGCAGTGCCCCTCACTTGGCAACAATTCTCCACGGTATTTTTGGAGAAGTACGTGCCTCAGTCTCAGAGAGAGGAGCTGCGACGTCAGTTCGAGTGGTTGAAGCAGAGAGATATGACGGTTAATCAGTATGAGATGAGATTCACACAGCTGGCCCGTCATGCCATGTGGATGGTTCCTACGGACAGAGAGAGGATTCAGAGATTTATTGATGGCCTTATTTATCCCATCCGCATATTGATGACCAGGGAGAAAGTTTCGACAGTTTCCTTTGAGGAGGTGGTTGATGCGGCCCGTCACATTGAGACAGATCACCGCAGAGAGCGGGAGGAGAGAGAGGCTAAGAGGCCTCGTGGTACTGGCAGCTACAGTGGTGCTCCGTCTAGGGGCCAACCTCAGCATAGCAGGGGTCGTTCTTTCAGGTCTCATCAGTCTGGACGTGCAGAGTCCAGTGGGGTTTCATCAGATCGTGGTCGTCAGGGCCATCAGGGTTATCAGGGTCAGCAGAGCCGTCAGCAGAGTCAGCCTGCACTGAGTGCTCTTCCAGCTCAGAGCTCTGCTCCTGTTTCCTCAGCACAGGGTTCATCGGTAGCGAGGGGTCCTCAGCAGCCCCTTCTTCCATCTTCAGGCCGTTGTTTTGAGTGCGGTGATTTGGGCCATATCAGGAGAGAGTGTCCTCAGTGGCTTCGTAAGCGGTCTCAGCAGAGGGATCAGCCTTCGTCTTCTACTCCTGTTTCTTCAGCGCCAGCACAGTCGGCTAGGACTGGGGGCCAGGTATCCAGAGGTCGCCCAAGGGGCGAGGATCGTACTGGTGGAGGTCAGGCTCGTTTCTATGCTCTTCCGGACAGGAAGGATGCTAGTGCCTCAGATGCGGTCATTTCAGGTATTATCTCAGTCTGCCACAGGGATGCTTCTGTCTTATTTGATCCCGGATCCACCTATTCTTATGTCTCTACTTACTTTGCACATCATTTGGGTATGACCCGTGGTATTCTTTCTTTGCCCGTACATGTGTCCACCCCAGTGGGGGATACTGTTGTTGTGGATCAGGTATATCGATCCTGTATTATTACTATTGGGGGTCTGAAGACCCGAGTTGATTTATTACTACTGGGTATGGTAGATTTCGATGTTATCCTAGGCATGGATTGGCTATCTCCTTATCATGCAATTCTGGACTGTCATGCCAAGACAGTCACGTTAGCTATTCCGGGTAATCCGCGGATCGAGTGGCGTGGCTTGACTGATTATGTGTCCGACGGGGTGATTTCTTATATAAAAGCTCAACGAATGATTGGCAAGGGTTGTTTGTCTTATTTGGCCTTCATTAGAAATGTTGAGGCCGAGACACCCAGTCTTGATTCGGTCCCCATTGTGAGGGAGTTTTCGGATGTATTTCCAGCAGACCTGCCATGCATGCCGCCTGATAGAGATATTGATTTTGGTATTGATTTGGTGCCGGGCACTCAGCCCATTTCTATTCCTCCCTATCGCATGGCACCAGCAGAGTTAAAAGAATTGAAAGAACAGCTTCAGGAACTCTTAGATAAGGGTTTCATTCGTCCAAGTGTGTCTCCTTGGGGTGCACCGGTGTTGTTTGTAAAGAAGAAAGATGGCACAATGAGAATGTGCATTGATTACGGGCAGCTGAACAAGGTAACAGTGAAGAATAAATACCCATTACCTCGTATTGAGGACTTATTTGATCAGCTCCAAGGAGCTAGTGTATTTTCTAAGATTGATCTTTGATCGGGCTACCATCAGTTGAAGACCAGGGACTCGGATATTATGAAGACAGCGTTCGGGACGCGATATGGGCACTACGAGTTCCTAGTGATGTCTTTCGGGCTGACTAATGCCCCAGCTGCATTCATGCACTTGATGAATAGTGTATTTCGGCCGTACCTTGATTCTTTTGTGATTGTGTTTATTGATGATATCCTGGTATATTCACGCAGCCAGGAGGAGCATGCACAGCATTCGAGAGTGGCATTGCAGAGGTTGAGAGAAGAGAAGCTTTATGCAAAATTCTCTAAGTGTGAGTTCTGGCTCGATACTGTGGGTTTTCTGGGACATATAGTGTCCAGTGATGGTATTCGGGTTGATCCTCAGAAGGTTGAGGCAGTGCAGAATTGGCCCAGACCTTCCTCAGCTACAGAGATTTGGAGTTTTCTCGGCTTGGCAGGCTATTATCGTCGGTTTGTTCAGGATTTCTCATCTATTGCTTCACCGTTGACTAAGCTGACACAGAAGAATGCTCCATTTGTGTGGTCCTGATGAATGTGAGGAGAGCTTCCAGAAGCTCAAGGAGGCTTTGACCACAGCTCTAGTACTTGTGTTACCATCAGCTTCAGGGTCATATACGGTGTATTGCGATGCTTCTAGAGTTGGACTCGGTTGTGTGTTGATGCAGGAGGGTAGAGTTATTGCATATGCTTCTCGTCAGCTAAAGCCCCACGAGAAAAACTACCCTGTTCACGATTTGGAGTTATCTGCTATTGTTCATGCCTTGAAGATTTGGAGGCATTATCTATATGGTGTATCTTGTGATGTATATACAGACCACCGCAGCCTTCAGCATTTGTTTAAGCAGAAAGATCTAAATTTGAGGCAACGGAGATGGCTTGAGTTGCTTAAAGACTATGATATTACTATCTTGTATCATCCCGGGAAAGCCAATGTAGTGGCTGATGCATTGAGCCGGAAGGCTATTAGTATGGGTAGTTTGGCGTATATTCCAGTTGGGGAGAGACCCCTTGCAGTTGATGTTCAAGCGTTAGCTAACCAGATGGTAAGGCTGGATATTTCTGAGCCCGGTCGGGTGATGGCTTGTGTAGTAGCTCGTTCTTCTTTATATGATCGTATTCGAGAGCGCCAGTATGATGATCCACACTTACTTGTCCTTAAGGACAGAGTTCAGCATGATGATGCTAGGGATGTCACTATTGATAGTGATGGTGTGTTGCGGATGCAAGGCCGGATATGCGTGCCCAATGTTGACGGCCTTCGTGAATTGATATTGGAGGAAGCCCATAGCTCGCGGTATTCTATTCATCCAGGAGCCGCGAAGATGTATCAGGATTTGAAGCAGCATTACTGGTGGAGAAAGATGAAGAAAGATATTGTGAGCCATGTGGCTCGGTGTCTAAACTGTCAGCAGGTCAAGTATGAGCATCGGAGACCTGGTGGTGTATTCCGACGTATTGATATTCCGGAGTGGAAGTGGGAAAGAATAACTATGGACTTTGTTAGTGGACTCCTCGGACAGCGAGGAAGTTTGATTCAGTTTGGGTGGTGGTGGATAGGTTGACTAAGTCAGCTCACTTCATCCCAGTGTGTACTACTTATTCCTCAGAGCGGTTGGCAGAGATATTCATCCGTGAGATAGTGAGATTGCATGGAGTTCCCATTTCTATTATATCAGACAGAGGTACCCAGTTCACATCTCAGTTCTGGAGGACATTTCAGCGAGAGTTGGGTTCACAGGTAGAGCTGAGCACAGCATTTCATCCACAGACGGATGGGCAGTCCGAGCGTACTATTCAGATATTGGAGGACATGTTGCGTGCTTGTGTCATTGATTTTGGTGGTTCATGGGCTGATTATTTGCCTTTGGCGGAGTTTGCTTACAATAATAGCTATCGGTCCAGCATTCAGATGGCACCGTATGAAGCTTTATATGGGAGGCGGTGTAGGTCTCCAGTTGGTTGGTTCGAGCCCGGCGAGGCTAGGTTGTTGGGGACAGAGTTAGTCCAAGATGCTTTAGACAAGGTAAAGGTGATTCAGGAGAGACTTCGCACAGCTCAGTCGCGTCAGAAGAGTTATGCAGACCGGAAGGTCCGAGATGTGTCTTATTCAGTAGGTGAGAAGGTGTTGCTGAAAGTTTCGCCTATGAAAGGTGTTATGAGGTTTGGAAAGAAAGGAAAGTTGAGCCCAAGGTTCATTGGACCTTTTGAGGTGCTTAGGAAAGTTGGGGAGGTGGCTTATATGCTTGCTTTGCCACCCGGTTTGTCGGGAGTTCACCCGGTGTTCCATGTATCTATGCTCCGGAAGTATGTCGGAGACCCGTCTCATGTGTTGGACTTCAGCACGATACAGGATGTGGAACCAGAAGTATGTCGGAGCCAGTAGCCATCTTGGGTCGACAGGTTCGTAAGCTGAGATCCAAGGACATAGCTTCAGTGAAAGTGCAGTGGAGAGGTCGTCCCGTGGAGGAAGCAACTTGGGAGACCGAGCAGAGAATGCGTAGTAGATATCCTCACTTGTTTGATGCTCCAGGTATGTTTTTAACCCGCTCGCGGACGAGCGTTTGTTTAAGTTGGGGAGAATGTAACGACCCGGCCCGTCGTTACGGGAATTACCACCCCGTTACCTTGAATTTACATATATTATGCTTTTAAAACAGTATTAGAATATATCGGGTGAGTTAGGAGTGATTTGGATTGAAAATGAAACAAATAGCATGTTTGAAGAAAGCTTGAATATGAAAAGTCAACCGAGAGTTGACTATTGAGTTAGAGTGCTCGGAACCGGATTCTGATGATTCGACTAGTTCCGGGGGATCATTTATGACTTAGGAGAACAATCGAAATTGAATTCGGAGATCCGGTGTAGTTTTAAGCTTGAATTGGCGAATGTTGAATTTTGGCGAAAACCGGATGGTAGGTGATATTTTGATCCGGGGGTCGGAATGGAATTCCGACAATTTCTGTAGCTTCGTTATGTGATTTTGGATATGTTTGCAAATTTTCAGGTCATTCGGACATCGTTTGATCGGGTTTTGGATTGAATGTTAGTTTTGAAAGTTTTGAAGAAACTTAGGCTTGAATTCGTGAATAAATGGAGATTTTGATGTTAGTATGGTGTTTTTATGATTGGAACAAGTCCGTATCATGTTTTGGAGTATGTTGGTGGTTTTCGTTGGGGTCCCGGGGGCCTCGGGATGGATTCGGACCATCAACCGGGCATTTAGAACTTGGAAAAATTCTGCAGAAATTGCAGTCAGCAGTTGCTCTATGCGATCGCATAGAGATGATTGCGATCGCATAGAGAGTGGAAGGGGGCGTGAAGTTTTCTCTATGCGATCGCGTGGAGGGCATTGCGATCGCATAGTGTCCGGATTTTTGTGCAGTGCGATCGCGGAGGCTCGATTGCGATCGCGGAGGGTAGGAATGCAAAGCTATGCGATCGCATGGCTAGGCCTGCGATCGCATAGAACAAATTGGAGGCCTGAGGAAAATTACTCTATGCGATCGCAATAGGGGCATGCGATCGCATAGAACAAAAGTCTCTGGCAGTGAATTTAATCACAGAACAGAGAGTTACGGGTTCATTAACCCAAAACTCAATTTTGAGCCCTAGAGAGAAGAAAACTCGAGGAAATCACCGAGAAGTCATCGGGTATTCGTCGGAGGTAAGATTCTTGACTCAAAAACATCATTTTATGGTAGTATTAACATCAATCTTCATGAAATTGGGTTGAAATCTTGAAGAAATGTGGCCTAAATATTGAAAACGGGATTTTTGGATTTGGGAGGCCATTTGAACTCCGATTTCGATAAATTTTATATGCACGGACTCGTGGCGAGATAAGGATCGCGTTGGTACTAATTTCGGAATTTTTCGAGCAGTGGGGCCCGGGGTCGGGTTTTACCAACTTAGTGTAATTTTGCGAATTTCATATAAATTGAAGTGGGTTATGATTCTTTGACCCGTATTTGATATAATTATTGTTATTTGACTAGATTCTACACACGAGAAAACTAAATTCAAAGGAAAAGGCATCGCGGACGAGTCTACGACCGGCTAGAGGTGAGTAGTTTGTGTATATGGTAGCCTGAGGGTTCGAAACCCCGGCTTAGCACATTGTGACGCTAATAGGGCGTGGCTCGCACACCGTGGCAGGTGCGGGATTGATTGTGATTGGGGATTGAGACTTGGTCCATCCCAGGAATGAATAATATGATGTTAGTGTCGAAAATACACGGTATTTGCTATAATTGTGGGCTGTAAGCCTTGTTTGGGGCCTTGTGCCGATCTGTAGCGTCCTTAGAGGGCAATATTTATGTGATAGCTAAAAATTGCTTAAATCACTGATCTCAGTCCTGGAAATTGAAATTCACTTTTGCAATGCTAAGTCACCGGCTTTTACAAATTTAATAAAGTTAAAGTGTTTTCATAAATTATGAATTGAGAACTGGAAATAAGGAAAAATGAATTGTTTTGTGACTTAATTGCTTATTGTGGACCGAGTGTGGGATCGGGCTGCACGCCGCAGTAATTGTTATGAGGGTCGGGCTGCACGCCGCAGCAGTATTGCGCTTGGGCTGTAGGAGCCCCTCCGGAGTCTGTACACACCCCCAGTGAGCGCCGTCGACGTTAAATTGGATCGGGCCACACGCCGTAGCGGTTATGTGCATTGCATTGCATTTGTATTTGTTGAATTACTCTGTGGTAGCTGTATTGTATTGTTGCTGCTAGTTCGTAGGAGATTCGGACTGTAGTGTAGCTTCATATTGTGGTATTCTGTGGATTTCTTACTGTCAGCTACATATATATATTTGTTACTCACTGAGTACTTAGTACTCACCCCTACTCCCTGCACCTTTTGTGTGCAGACTCAGGTACACAGGAGCAGTAGACGGACATCTCCAGCGTTTACATAGTCACATCGAGTTGCTGAGGTAGCTGCCTACGTTCGCAGAGCCTAGCTTCTCCTCTCATTCCAGTTGTTATTGTATATTTTGTATTCGGACTTGAGTACTTCTATATCGTACTCTCTATTTCCTGTTGGGTTTTGTTAGAGGCTCTAGACTTGTGACTCCGGATCTTTGGGAGTGTCAGTACTTTTGTTCGGTATTATTATTATTGGAGTTCTTAAACTCATATATTCTTCTTGGGTTGTCCATTTGGGGACTGGTATTGTGTTATAATTAAATTGTTTGTTTGGCTGGCCTAGCTTGATTGTTGGGCGCCATCACGACTGGATTTGGGTCGTGACAAAATTTGATAATTTTTTATGGTTGAGCTCGTATAGGAATGGATGTTCGAGTTTTGTGAATTGGTTGGGTTCCGAGGTGCGGGCCCTAGAGTTGACTTTTGGATTGATTTGTAGTCTTCGATAAAGATTGAGTCTTTATAATCCCAAAATATTTTTTTATGAGTTTTATTTATGCTTTGACGTTATTTTGGCTAGATTTGAACCGTTTCGAGGTTATTTCACCCGAGAAGTTCATTTTTTAGTATCGGTTTGTCTTCTTTGAGGTAAGTATCTTGCCTAACCTTATGTGGATAAACTACCCCTTAGGATTTGAGTCTTCTATGCTAATTATATCTTGTGAAGTCCGTGTACGTGCTTCGGCTTATTTGTGGAAAGTTGGCGTTTTAGGATTCTTAGGTACTTGTATTCATTGAGTATGAAGTTGTTTTGTTTTGATTAAGTTTCTAAATTACTAGTCTCAACTCTACCTGCTTTATTGGAATTAATTGCTTCATGATCCACTCTTATTGCCTATTTGACTCTTATATAACTTAACTAGAGATTTTTAACTCTCTTATTTCCATGTTATCTTTTCCTAACTACTTATTTTTACTTGAAATTATTATTATCTCTTCTGTAATTGTTCATCCTTAATTGAAGTTATGATTATCTTCCCGCTGTCTATCCTTAATTGAATTTGTAGTATTTCTTTCGTGATTGCTCAACCTTAAAAGAGGTTTAGGTATCCTATATATTAGTTGACTTATCAGAGTTATTGACTCGTGATATCTCTCTTATTGTTGAATTGTACTTTGTGGCACCGTTGTTACATATTATTTCTCCCTTGTTAAGATGTTCTCATTATGACTAGCATCCTCTATTGTGATTTAATTGCCATACTCATGTATTATTGTCATTGTTGTCGTTGTTCTTGTTGTTATGATGCATGAGGTTTCTATCGGCGGTTGTTATTGTGGTGCATGAGGTTTCTGTCATGCGGTTATTATTGTGATGCACGAGGTGTGAGCACGTGATTTTTGCCCTACATGAGAATCACTCCCAGAAAATTCAAAAAAATAAAATAGTTTTGTGTTGAGCATGATTTTTGTGATTTTTGTGTTATTTTTATCTTACATTTTGCATTTTTGTGTGTACGTGTTTATTTATTTAAATTAGTAAAATACAAAATATATACATCATGTTGTGCATTTTTTTTTAGTGTTTAATATCAAAATTATACGGTTTACATTTAAGTGATATGTAATTATGTGGGATGATTGTAGTAAAAATTAATTGTGTTATGAGTTAGTGTATATATATATATATATATATATATATATATATATATATATATATATATATATATATATATATATATATATACACACATATGTATATGATACACCATGGAATGTAGTATGGAAATCGGAATTGGGCCATAGCAAAACCAGGCCCAATGTAATTCAATACACCACCCAATTCCCTACCCAGCCAGCCCAACACCTCAGCCCAACCCGACCCGGTCCGAAATAATCAAACCCCCCTCTTTTCAATACACCATCATTTTTCATTACACAAAGACAAACCCTAATCCTAAACCCCCCCCCCCCCACCTCTCTTCTCTTCTACTTCAAACAACCCACAGCCGCCGCCTGCTCATCCACACCTCCCGCCGCCCAAACACTCACCAATCAGCCACCAGCCATTCCCCACGACCACCTTCGTCTCCAGCCTCACGTCCAAGTGTCCGAGTTCGACATTCTCCATCGCCTGAACCCGCCAGTCTGCCGGCAGCAACCAAACGACCATCAGCCTCCTCATCGCTCACTCCACCTGAAGCAGCGTCCTGCCATAAACGACACAAACAACCTGCTCATTGTAAACCAAACAGCCTCACGACCACTCATGCTCACGTGGACCAGTTTCTGCTTCATCCTCGCCATCGTCGTCGATCAGCCAGCGAACCTGTCGACCTCCATCTGCTGCCTCCAGTCCGACAAACCACCATCTCCAGCGACCACTGTCGCACCAACACCCCAGCCCCGTCCTCGTCGCTGACCTCATAGCAGCGTCGACCAGTGACCCATCTTTTTCACATCCGAACGACAAAGAAGTCTTCATCAGATCCTTGGAGGAGGTTTTGCTAATGGTCAGACCAAGGAGTTTAATCGTTGACGAAAGCCGCCTATGTCCAATACGACATCTCGTGTTCCTCGAATAAATGATTGTTCCAGCAAGTCTCGAAGTTGTCGCTCTTGTTCGAGTTTCGATCGAGGTTCAGTCACTGGCGAAGTTAAGACATCGATTCTGGATGATTTTACAATCCCGACACAAAGGTCATGTGTTCGACGTCTGTTTCGATCGAACCTGAGTTTGTCGAGTTCCCATCTGTTGCTCACAGTTTCTGCTCGATTTTTGTTGTTGTTTCGCAACTGATTTCTGGGAGTCGAGGCATGTGTATTCATTGCTACTTCATTGATTTTGAAGAGAATTTTGGGCTCAACAGGTTTTATTCTGTATCACTCTTCGTTTATCTAAACTTGTTTGGGTAATTTGAGTTCCAGAATAGTTGTTTTGTTTAATTTCCTCTCGAGTCAAGTTTATATTCTGTGTCGATTGAATGCATCGAGTTACTTTTGTTGAAATCTTCATGTGAGTTTAGGGTGGTTGAAGATTCAGATTATCATTGTGTTTAGTACCTCCATATTATGGTTAGTCATCTGTTTCTGGTTGTTATTGAAAATTACTAAGGTGATGTTTGGTTTTCCTTGTTATGATTTGTTTGTCTAGTTATCAGGAGATCTATTTGTTTTGTTACTGAAGCTTGGTGATCCGTTCAGTTGAATTAGGAATCAGATTATTCAGTTGTTAAGAATTAGCTAAGTTCTCTTCATTAGATGAATTGGTTATAGCTGGGAAGAATAGTAATTTCAGTAGTTTTAGGGGTAATATGGAAATTGAAAACTTAAAGAATTATTTATGTTAAAGTATTTTATCCACTAAGCACTAATAACATTAAAAAGGGGTATTGTTTAATACTTAGTGAGGAACAAGACATAGTGGCTTTGGAAGATGTTAAAAGAAGTAATTAAATATGTTGCCCATAACTTTTGAATTAATTAAGAAAAAGACAAGTGTTAGTGGGGAACCAAACAAGTAAGCATGGGGAACCAAACAAGTAAGCATGGGGAACCATTTAACTTGAATCAAGAAGCCATTCAGGGGAGGGGTCTGTTTTAGCTATAAATATAGCATTAATGGGGAGACAAAGGGAGACACATACAGACAGTAGGGAAAATATAGACAGAGATATTCCTACACACACACATACACACTGTGTATATTGTTGCATAGTGGTCGGTTGTTGGTTGTTGTTCTCGGGTTGTTGTTGTTGCTGTGCTACTGAGTTTGACTGTGGCGTATCTGCTGAGTGTTGGTTTAGATTATTGGTTTTGGGTCTGTTTTTGTTGTTTGCTTCGTTGGCTGAGCTGTGGACTGCCACTGCCTGGGTTGTTGAGTGTTTGTTTGTTTGTTGCTGTTGGTTATCGCTGTTGGTCTGTTGTCATTTGGCTTCATCGACTTAACTGATCTCCATTCTCTTGCTGTGTTGAATTCCAGGTATTTCACTACTGCCTGAAGCTGTAAACATGAATTGAAGAAACAAAGTTTAGCTTATTGATTAGTTAAATACATGTATATTCATTAAAGAGAACTTGAGCATGTAATAGACTATATGGATTGCAATTATGTGAGCTTTATATTTCCATAGGCTATCATAGTAGAAGTGGTCTACTGGAAAGGTACTATGTAAGGGGTATACGGATCAGTGAATACATGTTAAAAAGAAAAATTTTCCTTTATGTTAAGTGGTGTTAATTTGATCAAGTTAAGAGCGCATGATAACCAACAATTAGTGTGAAAGTAAATAGAGTCATGATGATGGTAACTTGATCGAGGGTGATGAATTAGTAGTATCGTGTTCAATGTTCAATTAGTTAATTAAGTATGTAAATCTCGTTCTATCAATAGTCGCTTAAAAAGGGGAATCTGGACAATTGATATATCACTTCGTTGCTATTAGATTATCAATACACTTTAGTTCATGTATATCTACTATGATCTAGATCATTCACACAAAAACGGATTATCAGTTAGATTGGGTTAAAATCTGAAGCAGGTTCAATATTCTTTTCTTAAATAAAACAAATTTTTGGGTAACTAATTAGCTTAACTAGTTTGAATACAAATTGGAATATTTTAAGAGCATAGTAAAAAGGGAATTGCCTTCTGGCGTTTAATTTTGAGTCAAGGCTCTATTGAATGGCCCAAATGATAAAAACAAAAAATATAAAACTAGCAGGTAATGATAAACAATTAACATTTTTCTTTGTTGTTAAAGACAAAACAAGTAGAGAATATAGTTCATCTTAGGATTGGCCTTAATAATAATGAGATGAGCCTCGCCAAACGCAAATACACAATCGCGGGGCCCTCTAATCAGTGGTTATAAGAAGCATAGACTTGGAAGGACCGTCTAGTGAATTTCACGGTCTTTTCCCAAAGTTAAATAGACGATAGACTCTTTAGGCACGACTTGAAATAAAATTACTTTCCTGAATACGGGTGTGCATTTATGTGACCCAAATCTTACTCTCGGCGAAATTGAAATACATTAAAGTCGCAGGCGTACTGGTTACGGTGCGGCTCGAAATGTGTTTTCGTAACGTCGCAATTCTTCTAAAAAATAAGAGCGGAGCATTAAAAGCACATAGTTAAAATATATAAAAGAATCGGATAGAAACAAAAATTGCAATTGAGCGACCGTGCTAAAACCACGGAATCCGGGAGTGCCTAACACCTTCTCCCGGGTTAACAGAATTCCTTATCCAGATTTCTAGTTTCGCAGACTGTATTACGGAGTCATAAATTTCCTCGGTTCGGGATTAAACCGGTGACTTGGGACACCATTATTTTCCCAAGTGGCGACTCTGAATTTAATAAATTGATCCCGTCTCGATTGTCCTTTAATTGGAAAAACTCCCTCGCGCCCTCGCCGCGGGCGCGTAAAAAGGAGGTGTGACACGAGGTTTCTATCGTGCGGTGTTATTGGGTTGCACGAGATTTCTGTCGTGCTATTGTTACTATCGATATTTGCACATGCGGTGTGACAAGCTGGGATATATATATATATATATATATATATATATATATATATATATGGAGTTGCGCATGTGGAGAGACAATGTGGGAACATTATTATGCACGGTGGCCAGACAAGGCGGGCATTTACTTTACTAATTGCACATGTGGCAAGACAAGGTCGGCTATGTCAGGGATTGATTTATGGTGACTTGTGATGTCATGTAGGCATTCTTATTGTTGATATTTGTGTAGTAGTACACTTACTTATGCGAGTTTTATCTTGTGAAGAATTATGGGAAAATATTTTACGTTATGTCTGTTTTCTTTTTACTTACTAGCTGGCCTGAACTATGTTAGAACACTTGCACAAGCATACACACAGTTATAACTCTTATCGGTTAATAGGATGGATCTTGATACTATTGAGTATTGATACACACCCCCATCTGGTTCCATTGGCAAGTGAGTCGTCCGTGTAGTTATTATTTGTAGCGAAGGCACATGATGCCAAGTGTTTAGAGTTCACAAATTGGAACCCATGAATTATGAATATTTTTAGGTTCGGTGCCTCTTGGTGATTATTAGATAAAACCTGATGCGAAAGCGGTTATTTTCAACTAGTTCATACATGTACTTCTTTTAGTTGTGTTCTCCGAGTTTAGACTGTGACCAACTTACCCTACCATATTTTTATATATTGCGTTCCACTGTTAATTGTTGTTTCTATTTCTTACTGCAAGTACCATATAATCATTGTCATTATGCATAGCTTTATAGAGATATCGTATTGCTGTTAGTCCTACACTTATACTTGTTCATGTTATTTAGTCTAGTAGGTGTCTTGGATGTCCCTCATCACTACTCCACCGAGGTTAGTCTTAATACTTGCTGGGTATTGCTATGGTGTACGCATACTACCCTTCTGCACATTTTTATGCACATCCAGGTATTGCAGATTCAGTCTATCATTAGGGCTGTTCAGATTTTACGGTGGAGGCTCAAGGTAAACCTGTTGCTACGTTCGTAGGCTTTGGAGTCACCTTCTAGTTTTTTTATTTACACTGTTTAATCCTATTTTGGAATAGTTGTATTTAAAGGTTTTCTAGCAAACTCTGTAGAGCTTGTGACTTGTACTAACGGTTTTAGAATCGTAATACTTGTATAGATAATTCTAAATTTTAAATTGCTAATCTTTATTCATTTTGTTATTATTTTTAGAAGTTGTTAGGCTTACCTAGTCCCTAAGACTAGGTGCCATCACGACACCCGACGGAGAAAAATTTGGATCGTGATAATATTGCATATGACTATCTGTTGCTAGATGATCAAACCCATTTTGGTGTGCGTGCCTTCATTTTGGTTACTCATTTCTAGAGACTTGCTTGCTGATTTTCCCCTGACCTTTGTCCACCCAACTTCCTTTCCTGTTTCTTTTTCATTTGTTGGCCCTTTATTTGGGGCCTGTATCATCTTTGTTTTTTCAGGAATGCTTGATGTCTTTTCTACTTGTACTACCCCTTTTGCTTGCCAATCATGCCTCTGGTTAGGAGAATTCTTCCCTACTTGCTTTGGTTTCTCTTTCCTATCTTTTTCTTCTCTTGCTGGCATGAATGTCCCAGTTGGTTCTAAATATTGCAATACTCAGGGCGCAAATCATAGGTGACTGTCTGCTCAAAGCATCTACCATTGGGGTCCTTCACCTCTATCTTATCTGGAAGATCTTTAGTAATGTCTATTTCAATTAATACCATATCATATGAGACTCTCTCAACTTTGGAAGTGCAATCATCAACGTACAATGGCACTCCTAAGCTACTTGTTTTTTTCGACTTAGGTACTTCGCCCCTAGCAATTCAGTGCTAGGTTGTGAAATCTTACCCATAGTGGCGGAGTATTCAACACTTCATCCTTGAATTTGAAGCCAGCTGTCCATTCCCTTGTTATTATCGGCATGTTATTAATTGTACAAGGGGATGCATATGTGTCTTATCTCTATCCTCTATTCTTTGAAACTAGATCAGAAAGTATCCATCATTGTAGTAGACTCTTGGCTTGGCATCAATCTTCATTGGCTTGCCACAAACCTCTCTACAACCCCAATTGTAGGGGTATCATCACCCACAACATAGAAGATAATTGCCTTCATCCATTTTTCTGTTTGTTCTTTCACTTTTTTTTTCTAGTTACATAATTGTAACTCCATCGTATAGTAAGGGAAATATAGCTCAGATTCGTACCTTTGGAGGCATATTTGTTTCTTTCGAAAAGGTTCGCCCATGGTTGGTTGGAATTTGAAGCTTGTCCTACATCCACTCGTCATTGCACCTTGTTCGTCTCCGCCCCTAGGGTTTCACTCTGCTTGCCCGAAGTAGATATATTCTTTCCTAGTTCCTTTTCTCCTGCCGCTACTGATACATCGGAAACTGGCATTTTATTTTTCTCAACTCGGCAAGGTAGAGCAGGCCATGGTCTTTCCTCTTGTTGCAATTGATCTCTTGGTGTGCCAACAGTCATCAAGTTCTTGCTCAAGGGCCCCTTTTCGTGTGGTGTAATCTTCTCAATCACTATCTTCGCTAGTGCAATGCTCGACCTCCTCTCTCCAAAAAGGCCCTTTTTTTAAATTTTAGTTTTTTCCGCCACCACCGACCCTGCAACCCCCTCCCCTCCCCCGCAAAACAAATTAACCTTTTTTTTTATAATTTTAAATTTTTATTTTTTCGTTTTTCTGCACCACCCACCCCTACCTCGCACGAAAAAGAAATTTCTTTTGAATTTTTTTAATTTTTTAATTTCTATTTTTTTGTTTTCTCTTAACCATCCCACACTGCCCTCCCCCCCCCCCATAATGTTTTATTTATTTTACTTTTTCATAATTTTAAATTTCTATTTTTTAGTTTTTCTACATCCCCTATTGGATCCTCCTGTTCTAGATTATCGTTTCTCATCGTTCGTTCATTGATCTTTGTTAGTTTCACATTTGATAGCTCAATTTTATTCACTCCCTTTTTCATCCGGCCCCTAGCCATTTTCGGCGATGGGGTACACTAGAAATCACCACTATCTTGCGCCTTGAGAGAAAATCTGAAGAGTGTATTTAATTTAATAGCAAGGAAGGGCAAGATGGGGAAAAAAGATAAGGTACAAATGTGACCACACCGAATCGGTAGTTCCATAAAGTAGTACATTTTGTCGTTACGTAATGACAAATTCAATGATACGATACAATAAAATTTAAGTACCAATCAAAATAAATATTATATTTAAAATATTGATAAAATACAACATTAACAACCATCCAAACAAGCATAGTCCAATAGAGTAGCAAGGTGTAATGTCACGTCCTTAGTTGTTAACTAAGTACACATGTGGCACTTGACAACTTACTCACGATCTTGCATAACCTGCTCACGTTCTTGCTATGCCAAGTCAGCCTTACGACACTCAAGATCGCTAAGAGAATAGAAGAAAGAACACAAGAGAATTGTCAAAGGAAGCTTTGTATTGGAGAGAACTTGAATTGTTTGCTTGGTTGATGAATTACAAATGAATGCCCCCTATTTATACTAATTACCTAGGGGCTAGTATGTAAATAACAATTGTTCTACAAGTCCTTCCATATTTACAACTAAGTCCCTTCTCTAGAATATTCTACACAACTAGATTCTTCTAAGGACTTTCTTAATAATTCTATAAGGTTCTAGGGT
The DNA here is from genome assembly GCA_032618575.1 of Nicotiana noctiflora. NCBI lineage: Eukaryota > Viridiplantae > Streptophyta > Magnoliopsida > Solanales > Solanaceae > Nicotiana > Nicotiana noctiflora. Next base: position 39,863 of record JASVEL010005258.1, read on the forward strand.
CTTCCTAAGGAAACCTCTATATTTCTCTAAAACATTCCTACAAGTGCATAAATATCTAGAACATTTATAAGAAAATTCTCCATAGTTCTAGAATATTCCACCAAGATCTAGTCTCTAACTTATGTAACCCCTCCATATGGTAAAAATATATGTCAAGTGGAATCTACGTGGCATGATGATGTGGTGGGTCATGACATTCTCCCTCACCCTATTTTGTGCCGCCCTCGGCACAAAGCATCGACACGTATGCGTGCACATCACCTTGGCATTGTCGGAAATCTTTTCCCATTAGCCATGATGCCCTATAAAGCGGTTCTCCTTCCCATTTAACAAGGACTAGCCACGTTTCTTCTTACGTTGTTTGAACTTTGGATGACTAGCAGTGATGGCCTCGGTCATCTGCCCATCGGATGCCCCTTCTTGCTATTGGCCTTAATTTTCCCATTACTCGACCAAGTGTAGCAGCTTCTCAAGCATCGGGTCCATGTTCCACTCCTTATTTGGCTGCCCTCCGTGGTCACAACCTTGCTGGCAAACTTAACCCCTCTGCTTGGTGCATCGTCTGAGTCTCATAGCATACCATCACTTTGTAACTCGCCATCTTTGCGGTTTCTCCTATGTCACCCTTATATGCTTGAGCAAAGTTCCCTATCATTGCTGCAAGCTTCCCCAACTCCGGGCATTCACTTGCCCAATGTTACCCTTTACAGAAGTAGCACCCTCTCTTAGGCACATACTTCATACCATTTTTTTTTTGCCCTTGAAGTTTCTCTTGGACCCCTGTCCATTATGGGATGGCCCCTTGCCATTACTCTTGTATATCTCGGCTATGCATTTCCCGTTGTCCTGTTATGATCTCCCTCATCCCTCTCGGCGTTGCCTTCTTTGAACTTGACAGGCTCTATCTTGAAGTCAACATGTGACTAGGCTACTCCGATAACCCCATTCACATTGACTACTTGATGTCTTCTTAACTTCAGCTACGCCCAATTTTGCAACCCATCCAAGATGTAGAAGAGGAAATCTTCCTCGGACAATGACGAGATTTGCAGCATTAAGGTACTGAACTAGCGCACATACTCCCAAATTATGTCCTCTGTCGGAACTTCCTTAGCTTCCGCCTACCCTCATACACCACATTCATCGAGTAGAACTACTCTTCAACTCCTTCGTGAACTACACTTACGTCTCAATATTGACATACTTCCGACGCCACTACAGCACGACAACTTCGGTCAAGTACATTAAGTCGTTGTGTACCTTAACAACGTTGTCGTCCTTCTTGACTATCTCAAAGTACTTGTCTATCATCCAAAGTAAGTCTGTTGTCTCGCGTACGTCCCATGTACCGCCATACATTTTTTATTAGGGAACTTCGTTGATCCCTTTTGCAAGTACCAAGCCCTTGGTAATTCCGACCATGGTTCCCTACAAAATTTCCTTCTAGCAATCTCTTGTATTCTTCATAACATTCATTAGTCATAACCTTTACTCTGATACCACATTGTCACGTCCTTAGTTGTTAACTAAGTGCACGTTTGGCACTTGACAACTTGCTCATGATCTTGCACAACTTGCTCACGTTCTTGCTATGCCAAGTCAGCCTTACGACACTCAAAATTGCTAAGAGGATTGAAGAAAGAACACAAGAGAATTGCTAAAGGAAGCTTTGTATTGGAGAGAATTTGAATTGTTTGCTTGGTTGATGAATTACAAATGAATGCCCCCTATTTATACTAATCACCTAGGGGTTAGTATGTAAATAATAATTGTTCTACAAGTCCTTCCATATTTACAAATAAGTCCCTTCTCTAGAATATTCTACACAACTAGATTCTTCTAAGGACTTTCCTAATAATTCTATAAGGTTCTAGGGTCTTCCTAAAGAAACCTTTATATTTTTCTAGAACCTTTTTACAAGTGCATAAATATGTGGAGCATTTCTAAGTAAATTATCCATAGTTCTAAAATATTCTAACAAGATACAATCCGTAACTTATATAAGCCTTTCATATAGCACCATGATGTGGCGGGTCATGACACTAAGCTCCGATAATCCCATACAAGCTGTAAGCAGAATGCCGATCACACAAGGAGTCCACTTCTTTTCTTCCAAAGCCAACCTGGAGACTGCTCTTTTACTAATTTGGGTCCGAATTTTCAATCTTTGAAGGCCCCATATATACCTGAAAGCCACAGCGCGTACGAACACGTACTCTAACGCTTTCGATATTACTTTGGGGGATATACCAACCTATCATCGGCGTCTTCGTCTTCTTCCATCAATCGATCAATTCTTTTATTTTCAGTATTTCATGAATCCTCCGATGCATAGAAGTTTGTAAGTATCAAATTGCAATTCCAAATTCCTTTTTCTCAATTTCAGATTTCAGATTTTTCTTTGTCGGAGTCCGTCAACCGATTTCAGCTCCGATCACGTGCCGGTGAGTTTCAGTTCTCTTTTAGTTCCTGTTTCAGTAATAATTTAACAATTCGATCCGTAAATTTATATACCTGAAGTTCTTATGCCTACAGCTTTGTGGAATTCAATGATCCAGTTAATTCGATCTGTTAATTGTAATTACCGTTGACTTATATTCTTCCGGACGATTACTGAGATTAATCGATGCCTTAAATCGTTGCTTTATGTATAATCCACGAATTCTAAATTTATGAAAATTTTACTCTCCGTGTCAATTATGTGAACTAATTGACTAAATGTGGAGTTTAAGAAGGAAAGAAAAAAAAAGGCTTTTGAAACTTATATGTCCATTTGTGTGGCTAGAAAAATTTCTGATGAACGGTAAATTGTTTTCAAATATAGAAACGGTCATTTTTTTTAACGGGCCAAAAAGGAAATATGATCAAATAAACTGGTAAAGAGGGACTATAAACAACAACAACAACAACTACCCAGTATAGTCCCACAAGGTGGGGTCTGGGGAGGGTAATATGTAGACAAGCCTTACCCCTACCCAAAAGGGTAGAGAGGCTGTTTCCACTCGACTAAAGAGGGACTATATTAACTGGAATTATGTAGTAAGGAATATACACAAGTATCATTTTGTAACTTTTCATAACCTGTAATGTGAAACAAGAAAATTCAACTATATACCTGCAAAACATATTTTTTGGAGTACAGCAAGAAAGGTGCAGAAGGTTAGAGGCCTCAAAGCAGGAAGTTGTTGTTTGTCTGGCTTACTATTGGATCAAATAAATGTTTCTAAATTTGGATTATATTCTGCCAATTTTTTTCTTGCTCCTAATTAGCTTTTCCTGTGAAGGTTCACGTGGCCAGAATAGATTGGAGCACATAGTCGGCATAAACAACGTATAGCAATGAGGCGTATGGTTCCTTCACTGGTAGATTTATGTGTTCAGACAGCTATATATAATGTCAGATACCTAGGGGATGTTGGTGAAACAGATTCTCATCTACTAGAGCGCATTTTGCCTCACTGTTCTCTTGAACAGTTAATACATGTGGAGAATTCGACACAAGTAAGAAACTCTATGTTTGGGTTATCCTCTTACAGTGTTACAAAGCAGGCTAAACATGTTTACTTTTGAATTCTTCTTTCAGGGAAGAGATCTCAGTCAAGTGACAGACAGGCTTTGGATGAGGTTCTACCAGATTCAGTTTGGTGAGAAGAGCACCAATCAGGTGGTCGAGAGAATGAAGCAAAAGAAAGTAACATTTAAATGGAAACTGTTGTATGAGGTGATTTATCGTTTCATATCTTGTTCTTCCATTCCATACTTCTTACTCCTTTATTTTGATGTATGTCAGTGAAGGGGAGCCTTGGCGTAACCGGTAAAGTTGCTGCCATGTGACCAAAAAGTCATGGGTTGCCATGTGACCAAAAAGTCATGGGTTCAAGCCGGGCTGCTTGTGTCCGGCCCTTCCCCGGACCCCACACATAGCGGGAGCTTAGTGCACCAGGCTGCCCCTTTTTATTTTGATGTATGTCAGTATGTTTAGTATAAGATAGTGTCCTTTTCTCATTGTGATTACCAAATCATTCAACATTTACAAAAGGGTATAAAATTTACTTGCAGGCAAAGACAAAAGAAGTGGAGGAGACTCAACAAAGGTCATTCGAAAGAATCAAGGAATTGTATCAAAAGGAAGATGCAAGTATGTGCTTTACTTCTGTTTTCTTTGTTCTTTGTTTTGTTTTCCCAGTCAGTATTACCATCCTCTCCTAGTACTTTTAAGAATGAATTACAAAATTCAGTACCAGCTCAAGAGTATTTAAGTATCCTCCTCAGAAATTTGAATTTGGTTATTATGGTGATAGGTTGTGTCATGATCACATCTGACTATATCTAGTTCTTGAAACTTGTTTAACTTATTTGTCTTGTAGTGGAGATATGGTATAAGTTTACCGTTATAATTTGGCTTATAGTCGGACTGTCTCTTTTGTCTTTGTAGAACGGCAAAGCCGACAAGTTCGTGTCTGCACAAAGGTTCCACCTTCTAGCAATAAAAGAAGCTTTTGGGGTATGCTTCATGTTTTCTTCAGATACCTTTTCATTGTCAAAGTCAATGCATAATGTTTATTGGAGAATGTATGGTATTTTGTCATAATACACCTTACAAGGTAATAAGGTTACTTCTCCATTGTTTCCTGAGTAAAGAGGTAATTTGTAGGTAGTGGACCTGGTAGCAGTTTTGGCAACACAAAGAGTACCTTGATGAAGAAGGCAAAAATAGAGTTTGTCAACAGGTAAGTTTAGCCTCCTTGGAACACATGGTTCTGATATTGTATTCATGCAACTATAGGCACTCTTTCTCCCACTCAAGTGTCTCTATGTTCATGGGCGTGTATCGAATGTATATTCTTGGTCTTCAGCTTATATGCAGTTTGATTGGAAAAATTTTTGTTAAGAAGTTTAACATTTCAAGTAACTTGTATATGTTTTTGTTTGAGTTACTCAATTAGCTCTGCTTCTTTGAAAGGGCCTCTTTATTCAGGTAGCTGATTCTGTTTCTGCCGTTTCTTACAGTCGAGAAGTAAAGAATCTCGCAGCTATGAAGAATAAGGCTGTGCAAAGAAATCACAGCCACAGGTAAAGATCTACTTACAGTTTTGATGCTTCGACATACTCTATTCTATTATTCTCTAATCTTCTTTTAATTTTTCAATTTTCCCAGCCAAATTTCTCCTGCAAAAAAACCAGGTGGTTTTTCCTCTATGGCTTCTTCCTCAAGATCAAAATTTACAAGCCGGTAAGAGAGATTCTACACTGGCATTGAAAGCATCAAAGTCGCTGTTGAAGAAAATGATGATTACTTTGTTTTCTGCAACATAGTGCAATTCTGTATTTATTCATAAAACTTTTGCGGGCTTGAGTGTAATACTTTCCATTGTTTTCAATCCATAGTATTGCAAATAGTGCTCTTGTATTTCTTGTAAAATAGGAAATTGGAAGTCTTAGGACATCAAATACAACTAGTTTCATATGTATAGTGTAAGAGGGGCGCAGTGTGAGGTTTTACCTGATAATAGGACAAGGTATGGCATACGTCCCGATGCATGGTACGCCTTGTTAAGTTTTAAAATTTACTATCCATAAATTAATAAAGTAGTAAAAGAATCCAAAATGTTGAAAATTTAACATATTATAGAAGCATGCAAACCTAGTACAAACAGTATAATATTACATTAAGATACTAAATAATGACAACATCCTAACAAATCAAACATATATTGATAAGAAAAATACAATAATTATACAACAATTACATACCCAGTATTATTCTACATCGCGGGGTTTGAGGAGAGCTGTGTGTATGCGGATCCTACCTCTATCCTAAAGATAGAGATGCTGTTTTCGATTGACCCTGGCTCAGAAAAACATACGCACCCAAAAAAAAAAAAAAGTCATAAGTGTACATCATACCTCCTTATGAGTAAATAAGAATTCTCGTCGAAGACTATTCCTTCAATACTGTTTTCTACCCTGAGAGCAAAAAACAAAAAACGTGTTTATCGCCAATTGAAACAAGTTACAATTACATTATATAACGCACGTCTTATATGTTCCTCAACAACGTGTTATAGTCAAGCAATAACTCTTAGTACTGTAATTCAACTATTGGTACTGAGGAGTCGAGAGTTGGCCAATTTAAGTTTATTTTATGGTGATAAAAAACACACGAGGTGTATGTCTCACGAAGACAAAAGTCTCTCTCTCACGTCTGCTTCTTGGTGTTAAACGACGAGATCCATTTTAAGACATTGCATTTGAATATTAAGTTTTCTTGTCTTTGTATACCTAAAAGTTGTCTTAAACTTCCCTAACATTCACACTACAAATCAGAAACCGGAGGAAAGTACGATGCAATCAAATATTACCACAAAATTCACTTCGGCAAAATCTGTCTAAAAGCTTTTCGTGATTCTTTACCAACGTCTGAACCCCACCAGTTCGCGTCACAGGACTTACATGGATCTTGTACTTGATTCTCAACCTGCTACGGGAGATCAAGCTGTGACCCCATTAGCTATTGAGACAAGGCTCCGACTTTACATACTCTTGATAGACGAATATTCTTACCCTACTAGCTCGATTAATAAGATAAATAAGATGAAAGGAACAATCTGTTTGGAAGCATGCCTGGAATGTACTCCCTTTTTCCAGGCACGTTACTGTATTATAAAAGAAAAGATTGTTTTCAAAAAATAGTAAAAAAAGTGGCCAGACTTTAGCCTCCTCATTTCCAGGTTTGAAATTTGCCTATAACTTGATGTATTTTCCAATACCATGATCTTTGCTAGTAATTCAGAATATTCAAAAAGAAAAATTACATAGCTCAAACCCTCCCTAGGGAAACAAAAAAAGAGAACAGATGGTTGGGCATTGCATTCACCATCCAACAAAGTGGAAAAGAGAGATTACATACAATTACAGGATGGCTTAAGAGGTAAGAACAGAATAAAATCGACAACTTTATTGCAACTTAATCTAGACTTTCATCGCTATTCGCTGGTTTTGTTCCCAAAGCAATATAATTAACACTGATGTCATCAGATAAAAACCAACGTCCTGTCAAAGGGTTGTATACAAATCCAGCCATCTCTTGCACCTAACATATGCACAAGATTATCATTCCGAGTGGCGCAAAAACACAGAAATGGGGTTGATAATGATTTAGCTGAAAACAGAAAGGCAGGTAGTCCACTTACAGTTATAGAAGCACGTTGAAGAATAAGGACTAGTTCTTCTGGGGTTACAAAGCTTGACCATTGATGTGTCCCTTTAGGAAGCTGCAAAGTCCATTTAGAACTATTAGAATATGTTTAGTTAAGCTGACAGCAATATGATCAATGTACAACCATTATGTTCTTGGAATGGTAAAATCAATCTAAACTCTTCCTCTCTCTTCTAACTCTATGAAAGCAAATGCAAGAAGGCGACAAACAAACACAGACACGGGAAGCAGGGCTGATACTCGAGGAACACCAACTTTCCGTATTTCCTTACTAAAGATAATCAGCAGAAATTTTCCGTTTAACATGGCAACTCTTGTGCACAGAAAACGATAGTATATATCAGCAAGATGAATCCTAGCAAATTCAATAGCAGAACGTAATTGGCATACCTTGAAGCATAATCATCTTTAAATCCAGGACATAACACGCTAAACAGAATTGTTTCCATTTACACACATGATAAAGCAAGAACATTAACATGATCCGCATAAATTGAAAGTTCAATTTAAGCTAAAAGAAGAAATACATAGAGAACTATCCACAAACACCTTCCCTTTAAGCTTTAACTGGCTCCATAGTTTTAAAGTGCACCAGCAAAATCTCCATACACAAATATCATATAAGTTTTGCAAGAAATCAATCCATCTGAGTAAAACATAAACCAACAATGACCAGAATTTAGTAGGAATTACAAAATATATGTACCCAGTGTAGGAGATACTCTGCTGCAACAATCGTAGTTGCATATGCTCTCATTGAACGATTAATTGTGGATATCACAGTAGCGCCACCAGGGATGGTCAATGCAGATAGTGACTTGCAGAATCCAGCAGGATCTGCTACATGCTCAATTACCTGTGCGAAAACAAAAATAAGATTCACATATTAGTAGAGATCAAATCAAAAGTTGGGAACTCAGAACAGAGGAGGTTTTGACCCGAATGTTGCATTTTCACTTCAGCATTCAGACTTCCTAGCTCATGTTCATTATGTCCATCACTTTGTAACATGTCATTTACATTCAACCATTTCAGAGGTTACTTATACATTGTTTATCAGCTTAAATAAAAATCCAAAATAATCAAACCCAACTATAAAAATGCAGTATAAAAGATAATGCAAATGGACTTTTAAAAAAGAAAAAAAACAAGGGGTTGAAATCACCTTAAACTAGGCCCAAATATTCTCTTCCCACACCCACACAAAAAAAAAAAAAAAAGATTTTAACTTCCATTATTGTTTCATATGTTCATGTGATGTGTATACAAATGTTTATATCTAACCTGTTTGATCACCATCAACTTCATCTTATTTTAACTATAATACAAGTACCAAATTACATAAATCCATCTGCATCAGTAAATGTAACAGTCTGACTCTAACGGCCTCCAATTATCAGACAAGAGAAAGTACATCAAAGTTAAAAAAGAGTAAATCTGCTCAAAAGACCAAGGACTTTACTCAATGTACTGCGCAAAGTCCAAATAGATAGTGAAAGCTTGTGAAGCAAAAGATACAAATGATGTAAGTACAGCTTACTAGAACTGTTGTATTGCAATTAAGAAGTTAAAATATCTTAGAACAGAGTCAGGTATTACTTACTAAATCATACCTCTAAAGAAATTACAGCATCAAATTGTCTCTGTTCTTCAACCAGGTTTTCTGTTGACATAACATTCAATAGTGTCATTTTTCGAAGAATAATCTTAAGATCCAGATAAACACAGGATTTTAAAATAAGGTTACCAATTTCCTGCAGTTTCAAGACATATGTCATCAGCCAAGGTATACAACATAACTAAAAACTAGCAACATAGACAAGCAACAAATCATTAATGTTTTCGTGTCTTTGTGGCATAAGTGTAACTGCCATATAACTATTAGTCTAAAACAATTCGCTTGATTCATGATCTCTCAAACATTTTAAGTAGCTGCTCTGAAATTTAATTAGGCACAGGCACCATGGCAAGTCAATTTCTTTTTCTACTACAGTATATAATTTCTTCAGGAAAGCAAACATAACGACAAAGAAAAACATTTTTATAATTTAAAGCAGACACAAACAAGTAACAAACAACTAAGATCGGCCCAAAATAATTATTGCATACCTTTTTTCTTTCACGGGGAATTTCACGCTCCAATAATTTTGCAAGTTCAAATACCATTATTGCATATGCAATCTGTTTTTAATTCAAGTCTTTCTGAAGCTTGATGATTTTAGTTATATCTTTTTTGATTAATAAGTGTTTTTTATTATATTACACTGAAGAAAGCTTTCAAGGAGAGAAATAGATAAAGTGGACAGAACTTAACATAGTAGACCAAGTAGATGACATTTCAATTGGGTTTCTCTTCTCCGCATCCATCTGCTGGAAGGTGAAATTCACAGTGAGGACACAACCAACCACGCACGTTAGTGAATGCAGCGAGTTAGGGTTTTAACTCTTAAGTTCATTATCATAAAGCTACAAATAATTAGCACACGATCTCGACCAATTACCAACCTCCATAATCTCCACAAGGAAGAAAGAGGTTAACCGATTATGACCTGAGGATCCAACAAATAATGAGCACTTTCTTTTGTGGTTAACACAGTTAAATGGCGATAATTTCATACTATTGCAGCTCAAATCAGAACCACACAAAATTTGCAAAAGGCAATGACATACAACAGTTTTGATCAGAATCCACTTCAATTATATAGGAATGAAAGTGAGGGATGCCAAAATTCATTTCAAATTGATAGGTTGAGCAGATAAAAGCAGTGCTTGATCATTGACACGGTTTCATAATGATAGCTGATGTAATGCTGACTACTTCTCCAATTCTCAATTAAAGAAGGCACCAACAAATTCCGGCACCTAAACCTGCTCATAGATCTGTTCCTTTTAAAATGGTATCCGATCACTGTATATTGCAATAGAAAATTAACAAGCACATAGAAGTTAGCAATATTTGAACTTAATAATCATCAAACAAGACAGACATGTACCAGCGGTTGTGCACCGATATTCAATTGAAGACGCTTTTGGATCCAAATCCTGAAAGAAATATTAAATTCCATAAGTATCCGCTACATAGCATGGATACGGGTTTGACTGTCATATTTGTATAGGTATGACATGGAGACACACGAAGATAATAGGCGGAACTGACACCAATTAAACACTATATCATGTATTATATGTCATTCTCTACATAGCAGAATCAACAAAAAAATACTGGAAGAAGCATAAGAATATATAACTTCAAAAATAATACAATAGCAATTTTTTATTCTTAAAAATAATGCAAAATCAATTTTAACAGAATTTAACACCAGAACATGAATTCTAGACACACACCCATAAAACTATGATAGAATTTAAGATAGGATTTAGAGCTTAATAAACAGAAAAAAATGCTGAATCTATATGTTTTAATCTAGCTTAGAACTCCTTCAAATGGAAGTTAATCAGTTCTATAAAGTTGTTTCGATTACTTCATCATCGATATGATTTTAGAGAATACGCCCTGTGTTTTTAATCTCTTAAACTACTGTTTGGTACATAAAGACCCAAAGTTGTCAACAGAAAATTGTTGTCGCGAGCTCAAGAGTTGTGCTTTGTTCTCTTGGAAGGACAAGCCCATCTAGATATGGGGATATGCTGTGCAGACATATAACGTAAAATAATGAACTCATTTTTTTTCACATACCAAAAGATAGTGCCCTACATATATTTTATCCAGTACCTACATATATTTTATCCAATACGATTACGACATAATTACATGGACTAAAGTTCAGTAACTGTGCACCTTAAATGCAATCTTTTGAAAATATTTTTCTGGTATATATCAATCATGGGAACAGCTAGAGTGCAACTTCAATTGGCGAACATCCCAGGACATCACAGCAAATGTGACTGCACAAAAACAAAGATCTAAATGATAATCTGGCTTGTTCCGATTTTATGCAAAAAGGAAGAGACTCGTAGAATGGAAACAGAGCTTTGCAGATTTTGGTTAAAACATGAAAAGATCTATACATCTTAATCAGAGCCTCTAGTGCCAAATTTACTAAATGCGTAAGTTGCCAATCCTTGGACTTTGTAATGTGTCTCTTTATCTGCTGACCAAACTTATGACACTATTTCTATGCCATCAGCATGCACTGGTCCGAATGAATATTGCTCCACCTCCCTCAATAATGCCTAAGATTTAAACATTTCTTTATTTTCAGATCACCTAAAAGGGCAGAAGAAAGATTTCGTTTCTTCAACAGTCATATTGCTTCATCTCTACTGGACCTTTAAGTAGGATTCAAAACCTAGACAGAAGAAACACCAGATAACCAAATGCTCTATATCGGAACTTTTCTTCCATTTTCTGTCAACATTGGGTACTTCCGATTCACAGTAGACATTCTAGTGATAAGCTCAAAACCTTTCTAAATGTTAAAATCCTAGTACCTCTTTCTTCCCGATCTCTTTGACCATCAAACAAACTATAATTTTGACGGGAGCAAAACTGTAATTGTGCCTCAAGGTAAAGTCGTAAGGATGTCTACAGAAAACTCAAAATCAATAAAAAGACTTGTAAATTTTTAAATGTCATGCTCGTGATATTTCATGCATGAAAGAACTTTAAAGAAACTTTACATTAACCAGACAAGACTTATAACAGCAGTTTAATAGTGCACAATGGGAACATCTAAGAGTAAAACATACCGCATGAAGGCGAGCAATCTTAATATTGTTGTCCACAGCGTCAACTCCCATGACAGTAGCTCCCATTCGAGCCAAAGGCTGAATTAAGAGGGAAAATGAGATGTGCCAAGCCATAGTTTCAAATACGCAAATAACTATATTCACAGAAGAAAAGTAATCCGCCATATGTAAATGTAAAGTGAACTTAATCAAGTACTAAGCTTAAAGAATGTACCTCAGTTAAAATTCCCCCTCCACAACCAACATCGACAAACTTTAATCCTTCAAAAGGTCTAGTGCAATTTGGATCCTTTCTGATACAACAAAAACAGATTTAGCTTCCAGGGATACAACAAGAGTAAAAACTGCATGTAGAAGCAGTGTCAAGATGTACATAATAAACTGCATGAATAAAAACGCACCATCTCAAACCAGAGTAATTCCCTCAGTTTGAGCCACACCTTGTATTGGTGTTATGTGCATTTTAATAGTATTAAATTATTATATTAAAGTGCATTAATTTTTCTGACGTTAGTGGCTATAAATTGGCAAGAAAGTGGTCATTATCTTTGGTTTAACTCATCTAACCACTAATACCATGACCTATCACTAATCATCCCCTAAAGCTTAAATTTGTAACTACCAACCCATGTTCCAAAATTTTACTAACCCACTACCTTGTTATTTATTTTATGGAAGAAATTCTACGCCTATAAATAATAGTGTTTCTTTCTTGTGTTGGGGTATGGGAGAAGTGTTGTAGTGTACATGAAAAAGTGAGATTGGTGTAGTGAAAAGAGAGTTGAGAGAATGAGAAAATGTCAATCTCCAACGAATTCTCTACAATAGAGAAAACTATTTTCTTGAAGGAAGGTGTTCATTTTTTGTGGGGCTTTCCCACTCAACAACTTTGTCCGGAGTTACTGTCAGGCAGTTGTACCTTGAAGGTGACAAGTCAAGAGTGTTACTGATGTACCGGTGAAGATTCTATCACACATGGGCTTGAATCTCCTTAAAAATAGCGAGATATTCGTGCCTAAGTTGGAGAATGTTTATTTATTTTTCTTCATCTTATTTTTTTCATGTGCAATTCCTTGTATTTTCACCAACACAATGGTAGGGTTGATACACTAAATACAAATAGCTTCTTTATAAAGACATGCACTTATGAGGGTTTTCAAGTAGAGCCAAAGGCAGGGATAATTTGATTTTCTGTTTCTAAATTTTAAGTGCAAATTTTGTAGTAACTTTTTCTAGAAAGTATAACTGAAAATAGGAACAAATTTGCTGATTACCCTATCTGACAAGGGAGGGTTTGTTACACACAAATTGCAAATAAGGGAGGTCAATGTACTAGCGAACTCTAAAACCAGCTCAGCATGATTTTTTAACATAAGACTGAAAAGAAGGCTGATAATATACTAATTATATAATTACCTGAAATGGCGACAAAGAGAGGACCTAATGAAAGCAAGTCTCGTAGGGTTCATCATATGTAATGGTTTAAACGGTCCTTCTGCATCCCACCTGAATATAAACTCAAATTCAGTACCAAAAACAACTATGCCTCAATTAAAAGAACAAATTGCGGAACCTTTGAACTTTATATAATACCAGGTCTCGGAAATGGCGGAGAATTTAGCAAGTTCAAATTCATTGAGAGAACTTGTAGAGGTAGTGGAGGGATTAGGGGGTGGAGGTGGTGGAGGATTTATAGGAGTTGGCTGAGAAACTTCTGAATAAGATCGCCATTTTACTTGATTATGTAACGACTGGAAGTTGGAATTCGGGTCTCTGAGTATATTATTGAAACGAGTATTGCTGAGTTGAGATACTCTGCATAGGGATCTCAGTCGGTTAAGAACGAGTTTCGAAGCCATGGCTGACGAGCTCGAAAATATGGTGTAACGTGTTGCTAATAGGACAACAGCTTTGTCATAGTAACACTTCTGCTATACACATTAGGTGACCCCGTCATCATTAGGCCTGATTGGGTCTTTAGCCCAAACTTGTTTTCTTGGGCCGTCAGAAATTAATAAGAGAAATTTTGGGGGATTTGCATAGATACGCACTTTTTGGGTCAGATTTTAATTTGTGCTCGCTTTATAAAAAAATTATAAGTGTATCGATTTTTTCGCGTAACTTCAGCATACGGGACTGAAGATGCAAAGGAAATCACACAAAACTTTAGTATTCTAGTAGACGGGCTTAAAGTAACAAGTGTGCTGAAGTTTTTATTTGTAATTGCTAAACTTAAGCATAGTAGCTGAGTAAGCATCGTAACTGAAGTTTTGTTCTCTATTTGCTGAAGTTTTTATTTATAATTGCACTAAATAAGCTGAAGTATTTTTATCCTGGATTCATTAGTTTTGTCATTACACTTTTTCAAAAACTTCAACAGAAGATACTGAAGTTATTTAGTTCAATTATAAAAACTTCAGTACTAAATAAGCTGAAGTTTTTTTAATCCTGAATAAAAATTTTCAAAAATTTCATCACTAAATAAACCAAAGTTTTTTTGTCTTGAATTCATTAGTTTTGTCATAAAGCTTTTTCAAGTTAGGGACCAATTCATATGGCCAATTGCCCTACACACATCTGTTCAACTTTATCATTACCAATCAGTTCTTCAGCCCAATAATGATGGAGCTTCTTATGCATAAGATTCAATATAATCAATGGCTTACTTTTCATTAGAGCTTGTGCACAATTGGACAGAATCATGAGATTCCACTTTGTTAACTTGTATGCCCTGCACATTCCACACCAACAGCACCAGAAGAAAAAAGAAGAAGAAGGAGAAAACGAAGGAAGAGAAAGGGGCTAAAATTATTTAAAAAGTGAGTACAAGTTAAGACTTTTTTAAAAAAATGGGTATATGTTAAATGGGGGCGATCAAATAGCCCCCCCCCCCGCAATTTTTACATAAATTTTTATAAAGCATTAATTAGCTATCTATAGATACTATTTGATATATTATGGATTGTAGATACATTTTTTGCTGTTATAAAATGTATTTAAGCTATTGTATTCATGAATACGGTAGCAAAAATAGGCTTGAATCAGAGAAGTCCAGCTAATAAGTTGTTGTATTTGAGTGTATTCGACTGTATTCATGACGTGAAACATGGGATTACAGCTCGACAGATTATTGTATTCGACCGTATTCACGGCATGAAACATGGAATTACATTATTTTTAAACGAAAAGTGAATTAATTAACATAGTGTGAGCACGTGATTTTTGCCTAACATGAATTACTCCCACAAAATCAAAACAAAAATTGTCTATTTTATGGTGCGTATTTTTTGTGAATTTTTGTGTTATTTTTGGTATTTGTTTGCATTTGTATATACGTGATTATATGTGTTTAAATTAATAATAAAAAAAAATAATAATAATAATACAAAAATATATCGTGCTTACATTTCCTATCTAGTTTGAAATTAGGAGTAATTAATTTTATCCTACGAAAACGAAAATCACAAAAGAAATAATTCATCTTTTACATTTTTTAGCATTTAAATGCCTAATTGTGTGATTTATATTTAATTGATGTTTAAATTGATTGTGTTAATTGTTAATATAACTTAATTAGTATTTCTTATAATTTAATTGATTTTGTAGTGAAATTAGAATTTTTGTTTTAATAAATTGAGAATTAAAATTAAAAGAAAAGAAGGGAAACAAATTCAGATTGGGCTAATTGAAGGAAAATAACACTAAGCCCAAATAATTTATACCAAACCCAAAAGAAATCAGCCCAAAATGCACAACCCGCCCCATTCACCCTGAACCGCTCCATTTCCGGTTTAATCCGGACCGTTGATGCTACATCATCCAACGGTCCGGATCAATTAACCTATTTTAATTATCCAAAACCCCCCCCTAAGACCCTCTCATCCGCCTCACTCCCAAAACACCCTTTCTTTCATCTCTTTCACTTCCTCTCCCAAAACCCTAGAGCCGCCGCCCCCCTCTCCTCACTTCAAACCGGCGGCAACCTTGCCAATAGCCACCAAATTCACACCACATCATCACCGGACCACCCTTTCTCCAAATCCACACCCGTCTCCTTTCAAACAACACCGGAACGGTTCGAATCCCAAATCCGAACCAAGAACCCTAGGATACCAAATTGGGGATTCCGCCTAAAGTTGAACGAAATTGAAGTTTAATAGACTTTAACTGAGACATTTTCATTTGAAAATATCTTAATTAAAGTCCGTTCGACTTCAAAATTGTAAGTTCAAGTTCCAAAGCCTTTCGATTCCGAATTTCTCTCCTTTAAGGTATTTTTCTTTTCCTTTTCGTTTCGTTTCTTGTTTAATTGTATCCGACGTTTAGTTTAGTTATTCGTTCGTTATTAGTTTTCTTCGAATGTCCTCATTTTCTGTTTTCCTCATCTTTTGGGACCTTTATTTGGTCGATTTGTTATTTCTTTGAGTTGTCTATTATAAATATGGTGTTAGAAGATAAGAATTCGACTCGATTCGATATTTCGTCGAATAGCTAAAATTTTCATTTTTTTTATTTCTGGCCGAGAGTCTGTAATTTGCATTCTTTGCGATTGGTTTGTTATCGATTACACGTATTGTTATTCGATTGATTGAAGTTTGTCGATTAGATTCGTAGGTTCGTTTGTTAGAACATTTTGGCACAAGTTTGGCATTGGTTCACTTGATCCGAATTCACTGTTTGATTTGAAATAGGCTGTTTGTTTGATTTTCGTTTGTTGAATTAGAATGAATTGGATATAGCTGTTTAACTTTAGTTTGGAAATCTGAAAACCATACCCAAGGGTTCAAATGTGATTGCACATGGGAAGGTTTAGTTTTACAGTAAGATATGCACTGCATATTAGTTTTAAATAGAAGGAAAAGGGTCATTGATGCAGAAAACCATGTTTAATGCCTTCTGTATAAGTCAGAAAGAACATGGGAAGCATTTGAAAAGGCTTAAAAGGTTAAGTATAGTCTAATTGACAAAGTACAGGGGTTGTGGTTTGGTTTTGAGTGTTTGATCAGGTTGTAAAAGGAAGAGAGCACATGGGATGTTATCTAAAAAAGATTAATTGGTTACAGGTGCAGGGAATAATACATGCTGGGACAAGGGTTTAAGATGAAAAGGTCTGAATTTTGAGAGCTACATATACAAACACACACATACAGAGAGATTCACAAATACATTCACTGGAGACTCACACACTCACAGAGAAAATACTCACAGTGATTACACACACAGAACACTCTCTGGAAACACTTTGAACACACAGAAAAGATACTCTATACACATTTGAAAACTAAATTTTCCACTGATTTCAACACATCCAGCAGTCTTTTAGTTGAAAACAAAACCTGTTTTGTTTGTTTCAGTTTGAAAACACATCTAGTTTTCTTCGCCAAACTTGTTCTTTTGTTTCTTTCTGGTTGTTTCTGGTTTCTTTGCTTTGGTTCGTCAAAACATCCCTGGGATTGGTGTTTTGGTTGTTGTTCTCCTGGATTTCTGGCCGAGAATTGCCACTACTGTTGTTGTTTAGTTTGGTTGTTTGGTTGTCGTCGCCTGCTGTTGCTGACTCCTTTCTTTGCTCGATTTTGAAATCCAGGTACACGTCTTTTGGATTTGTGCATTATTGTACCAGAAATGAAATGAAGAGCTACTCTTTGAATTTTTTTTTAGCTATTATATAAATGATCCTATTTGGCTATCTATCAAACTAAAGTCTATTAGCAAAACAAATAGATATTATGTAACTATTTGTTTAAAGGATTCAAAAATGCACATAGTCTTGTACGTCTACTTAGCTCTTGCTTCGGCATGTACGAATTGAGACAAAAAATCCGCCGGGCTTGTATTGTTCATCATTGTAAACTTGGTTTATTTTGGGACTATTGATTAGATGACTTTAATTTTTCATTTGTGTTTGATTAGTTTCTATTCTTGTTAGTAAATGTTCGGGACCCGTGTAAGTCAAAACTAGCCAATACGGATTGGAATTCCTTTGATATTTTGTAGGTAATTGTTTTAAAGTCAAATGGTTCAAGCATGTTCAAGATGTTGGTTCGGTTTAAAGTCTAGCTATTAATATAAGATGTTTGGAATCATTTCAAATTTTTCTTTTACCTTGAATTTTTCTTTTTCTTTTGAAGTCTATTCATAATTAAGCAAGCAAAGATAAGTTAGAAAATGCTTTTAGATAACAATGTTAGTCACTTTAATCATATAATTTCGATTTTGTCAATTAATGTCATATTGAGGATAGCGAAATCCAAAGTAGACAACCTCATGGCTAAATAATTAACCAAGACGAATTAATTCTATTTTGTATATTTTGGTCAATTTTCCTACTAGTTCACATCTTTTCATTCAATCCCCGGCCATAAGTTAAAAGCTCGAAAATAACACATCATCTGGTATGATTCTTTAACTGACAATAATTTTAAGAGATATCATGTTAAATAATTTTTTTTTTTTTAGTTTAGTTTTTTTTACAATGTTTTCTTTAATCAGCATAGTTTCAAAGTAAATAATTCGGATACCTTTTTATTTGTCAAAAATCCAAGTCCGTTTGTAATTAGTTTTTTTTTGTTTTCTTTGGGTCCGGTTTCAAATTAAAAGAGCGGTTTGAAGTTTAATTAGAGCATATAATTTATAAACATTTTTTAAAATCAGATAATTTTAGCCATTTAGAATAATTGAAGCGACCGTGCTAGAACCACGGGATCCGGGGGTGCCTAACACCTTCCCTCGGGTCAACAGAATTCCTTACTTAGAATTTCTGGTCCGCGGACTTCATTTGAAAAGTCGTAATTTTCCTCGATTCGGGATTTAAATAAATCGGTGACTTGGGACACCTTAATTTATTCCAAGTGACGACTTTGAATTAAATAAAATAATCCTGTTTCGAACATTGTCACTTAAATTGGAAAAACTCCCCTCGCGCTCCTACCCTCGGGGTAAGCGCGCCAAAAGGAGGTGTGACAGCTCTGGCGACTCTGCTGGGGAAGCAAACCCAGAACCACTGGTTCAGGGTTTAAGAATTCGAGCTTTGAATAATTATTTTATTTGGCTTATTTATTATCCTGATTTTATTACATGTTTATATTTTATATGCTAAATGTTGCTTTACCGCTTTGATATTTTGTGAACTGTATATAAATTGTGCCGATACCCATTTTTTTTTTCTTCTGAGTCTTTTGAAATACAATACCGGGCATTTGCCTGGACATAGCCCGTTTTTCTCAAGATAGTCGTGGTGCTTGGCACCCGGTGAAGGATTTTGTAGTCACACATGTTTAGGCGGAGAGTTTTGTCAATTAAGCCGGAAAGCCATGCTACCGGTGCACTGACACTCTTCGGCTCGAGTTGTCCGCTCGAGTTAAAGCCGGTCTAGACACTTTTCCAACAGGATGATGACTTAGAATAACAAGACCTTATGCCGGATCCCCGATAGGAACGTTTATTTGCATCATGTGCATATTCGACTTAGGAGGCTCAACACAGGGGTTGGGCCTGTCTAGGACAGGTGTACCTGAAACAAAAAAAAAAAAGGACCAACTTGTTACATCTTTTTGTGTGCATTTATTTGTTTCGATCTGACATGCCGACCGGTTTGTTAAAAAGGGAAGAAGTGGAAAACGTCAGGGTATATAGTCAAAATAATTTTACGAAAATAGTTAGTTCTTTAAAAAATAAATTCTGAAAAAAAAATGCAAAAATTCCAAATAAATTTTCTTAATTTTACGAAAATAGTTAGTTCTTTAAAATAATTTCTAAAAAAAAAATGCAAAAAAAAAAAAAAAAAATTCCGAATTAAATTTTCTTATGAAAATAGTTAGTTCTTTGAAAATAAATTCTGAAAAAAATGCAAAAAAAAAAATTCCAAATTAAATTTTCTTAATTTTATGAAAATAGTTAGTTCTTTGAAAATAAATCCTGAAAAATGCAAAAAAAAAAAATTCCAAATAAATTTTCCTAATTTTACAAAAATAGTTTAGTTTCTTTGAAAATAATTTTGAAAAAAAAAAGATAAAAAAAAAAAAAAAATTCAAATAAATTTTCTTAGTTCCTTTGAAAATAATTTGTTTTAGAAATGCTGTTTAAGAATAGTTTGTTTTCTTTTCTTAAAATGATTTAGTTCTTTTATTTTCGAACTACGCAAGTTTGATTCTCACCAAACATGAGATACGTAGGCAACCCATATCGGGCTCAACTAATACTGATTTTTTTAAGGAAAACAATAATAAAAATATTAGAATTAGGATTTTTGTTCTTAGTCGAGAGTTAGGAAATTTTGCAAAAATAGCCAAAGATCTCAAAAGGGGCGCCGGAGGACTAATTTCGCAAAACGAAATATAGACATCACACTGGTATCCTGTTATACAGCCTTCAAATCTTCTTCAAGTGCTGAAAGGCCGTATTAACAAGATTCGTTTTTTATATATAATAAAAAAAAAAAAATCTTAAATCCATTTTTTATCTTTTCTAGGATCAGCATGACTTCCTCGCAACGAATCGGCCAGAAAAGGGTGAGAGACGAAATGCCACCTATGTTCATGGTCCAGGACAAAACCCCGGATCGGCTCCGTAAATGGTGGACTAGTTTTTCAGCTTGGGAAAGAAATCAAGTTCACAAGCACCTCAAGTTTCTTCCGGACATCATGATGATAAAACCGGATAAAAATGTGATCAGAGCTTTAGTGAGTTTTTGGGACTCAACAAGCAATGTGTTCAGATTCCGGGATTGCGAAATGACACCCACTTTGGAAGAATTGGGCGGACTCACGGGGCTCGGAAGAGATTTGCACAAGATGAGACCTGCAGCTCCTAGGCAGATGGGTGTGAATAACTTTTTGAAAAAGCTATGTCTCCGGCGGGTTCCCCTCGGTTGTCTGGAGAACGGTTGGGTGCCACTAGATTATCTCTACGACAGATTTGGTGATAAGGGAGGGTTTGAGAAATTCTCAAACGTTGAATTTGTTAACCAGCTAAATTATGACGCCTGGGGAGATTTAAGAATTTATGCTTTTATGGTCGCTTTTTTGGGAACCATGGTTTTTCCCGAACGTGGCGGACGCATCAGAATCCGTTTGGCTGCGGTGGTCTCATATCTACAGAGTAACGAGGAACACACTGTTCTTCCGATGATACTAGGAGACATCTTCCGGGCCTTAACTCGGTGCCAAGAAGGACAAGATTATTTTGAAGGCTGCAATATCTTATTACAAATGTGGTTTATAGAACATCTCTATCATCACCCGATTGTGATAAACTTCAAAACAGATTGGCTGAATTATATTCGCTGTCATACAAACAGAGCCGCCCGTTGTAACCTTCCGGAAGACTTGAGGACTTGGCAAGAACTTCTCAACTCTTTGAGAGCAGATCAACTTACCTGGAATTATTATTGGTTCCCTTCCGCCAAAATCATGCATATGTCGACATACCGCCCATTCTACATACTAATGGGTTTCAGGGGTTTCCAACCATATGCCCCGCTACGTGTCATGCGGCAGTTGGGAAGAGAACAGAAAAGGGCCCCAATTGAGGATATGCGATCATTTGTATGGGAATTTGTGACAGAAGAGACCCCGAGGGAGACTTATGCACAGAAGGTATGGTTCGGTAGTCGACTCTCCGACATCAACGAGATGATTGCCGATCGGGAACGGGGAGAAGTGAGTCTCGCTTATCTTGAATGGTTCCACAACCAACCAATACCAGAGCAAAAGTCAGAAAGGTCAGTGAAGTAAACCGTCGATTGGGAGAGAGAAATAGAAGCTAGAGTTAGGGAGGTTGAGCATGAAACAGCACAAAATTTCCAATCTTGCATCAACACTTTAAAAGAAGACAAAGGAATCCCGGAAGCAGCCATGGACATACAACAGGCTGACTTCGATCGGGAAAGGGCCGGTTGGGAGCAGGAAAGAGAAGCACTCCAAACTCAAATTCAAGAGATGCAATTGGCCGCAGAAAGGTCAAGGAGGAGTCGGAGTGATCAGATGCTGATAAACGATTTGGAAAGGAAAGCCTTCGAACACCAAGAAGACTTGGAGAAGGCAAAAGCGGCTTTGGTTGCAGTCCGAACAAAATGGAAGAGAGCGGCCCACCAAGAAGCACTCCGTCTACAACAAGTAGAGAAAAACTATGATGCGATCATCGTTGATTTGAGAAAAGCAAATGCCACTCTTAGAGAGCGAACTCTCAGACAAGTCCAGGATGCTAAAGCAGATAGAGACCATTGTCACAACTTGATGGCACGGATGGAAAGACAAATAGATAGGCTCTTGGACCATGTCTCCGGCAACTCTCAAGTATTAGCGGCAAAGAACATGCACATAGGGCAGCTGCTCAGAGAAAAAGACATAATCAGAACCAGAATCAATGAGATCGGGCGCTACATTACTATGAGGTGTTTGAACTGCGAACGAGTACCTCAGCCCAGCCCTCTTTTCTTCAATCATGGAATGTGTCCACCAAGTCATGGCAGAATTGGGAAGCATACAGAAAGATCTTACCCCAAGAACTGCAGCAAGACCGAACAACGCTCCCCGGGCGCAAAGATTCGAGGCGTTGGAACATGCTTAGAAGAGTCTTTTGTTTTAGAGTCTGTTTGTCCTTTTACAAGTTTTTCTCCATTGTTGTATTTTGCAAGTGTTTCAAGTTTTAAGTTTGTTGAAATAAAATTCATGAACACTTCGTCTTATGTCTATTGTTTCCGAACTACGCCCGGTCTGATTCATGCGGGGACATGATACGTAGGCAATCCACATAAGATTCGACCATCACTAAAAAATAAATAAATAAAAATAAAAATAAAAAAATAGGGGTGGGGAAAGAAGTTAAGAGAAAAAGAAGATCGATGAAAGATGAAAGCGAAAGAAAATACAAACCGGAATGACGCATCGCAAACGAATACATGTAGCAACATTATCACCTGTATAAGTGCATCACACCCAACGTGAGATTACTTATTTGTTATGTTGTTTCAGACTAACCGTTTGTTTGCTGAAATCCAGGTTTTAGTAAAAGTGGTTGACTTTGCGGTAATCCGGCACCACATTCGTACTTCACAAGGTCCAAAGGAAAAGTTCGGCAGCCTGAGAGTACTCATTCCTATTTCACTAGATCAAAAAGGGTGCCGACATGTCTTCAGAAATGCCTTTAGCAACCATCCCCGTTTCAGAGGAAAGCTCATTGGCAACCATCCCGGCTACTGAGTCGGCAGCTTTGGAAGAGAATAGAATGCTGCGTTGCCGCATGCTCGAGATGTTGGACGATTGGAACAACGGGAAAGAGCCCCCGAGTCCGGTCCCCGGGTTCCCTGAAATTCTTCTCAGGTCAAGCGGTATTACAAATACCCCCATCAATTACCCGCCTACTCTGTTCGGGTATTCCAATGCTACAAACCTCTCTGAATCACCCTCCACCTCCCATCCTCGGGTGACACCACATGATACATCTGCAAGAACATCAGTTGAGTTGCCGGTTCCAATCACAACGCACCCCACCGCACATGCTCCTTTCTTCGACTCCTCATGCTTTACATTCCCAGCACCATCGCTTACACGGGACCATACCCAGGTTGCAGCCAATATATATCCTCAGCCACCTCGATATGAGTTTCTACCAAGCCAAAATCCAAAGGCCCCCGAGCAGGATGAGATGGCAAAAAGAATGAGGAGTTTGGAACAAAGCTTGAAGAACATGCAAGGTCTGAGTGGACAGAAGAGTGTATCTTACGCCGATCTGTGCATGTTCCCGCACGTCCATTTGCCATCGGGTTTTAAGACACCAAAGTTCGAAAAGTACGACGGACATGGCGACCCCATTGCTCATTTGAAGAAATATTGCAATCAATTGAGGGGTGCCGGCGGCAAGGAAGAATTGTTGATGGCGTACTTCGGAGAAAGTTTGGTCGGAATAGCATCCGAATGGTATATGGATCAAGACATATCTCGATGGCACATCCGGGATGATCTGGCTAGAGATTTTGTGAAACAATTCCAATACAACATCGATATTGCGCCAGACAGGAATTCTCTATCGAACTTAAAGAAGAAGCCCTCAGAAAGCTTCAGAGAATATGCCATCAAGTGGCGAGAGCAAGCGTCCAGGGTGAAACCCCCCATGGACGAAATTGAAATGGTCACGACTTTTCTCCAAGCTCAAGAGCCAGATTACTTTCAAAATATGATGTCGGCGATAGGAAAACCTTTCGCCGAAGCTATCAAGATCGGAGAAATGGTAGAAAATGGCTTGAAAACAGGGCGAATTTTGAGCCAAGCGGCCATTCGGGCAACTTCCCAAGCCATTCAAGGCGGGTCTGGAGGGATGCCCCGAAGCAAGAAGAAAGAAGAATCCGCTATGGCAGCGGTAGAAGACAGGAGATATCGAACCTCAAGGCAGGTATTCTCCGACAGGGCCCCCCAGCATTACTATCCACATCACAGCATGGCTTATGCTCCTCCGCCTCCACCCTACGCGGTCATGAACATTCAACCTTTGGCACGGCCGCAGCCACCAGCCAACAGAAATCCACCTCCATTCCAGAGAAGCCAACCTCCTTACCCAAACCAGTATAATCCACGGCCAAATAACGCTCGCCACCGTGAGCAACCCAAAACGAGCTTTACACCGATTGGGGAGCCGTATTCCACTCTTTTCCCAAAACTCGGGCAAGAAAACCTATTGCAGCACGTTCCGCAGAACAGGCAGAATCCAGACTCTCCTGCCTACCAGAGGGGGATATACTGTGCATATCATTCAGGTGTTGAAGGACACAGTACTGACAATTGTTGGACGTTAAAGAAGGCAGTGCAAGAATTGATCAATCAAGGGAGGATCGTCTTCGCAGATGAAGACATCCCAAATGTGACAAACAACCCATTACCAACCCACAACAACGGACCGGTGATTGGGATGATTTGTGACGACAAAGAATTTGACCCAGCTTTGAAAGCGATAATCGCCATCGCCAACATAGAGAAGCGTCCTGAGGCTACCCCGAAACAAGAGAAAATGGGGAAAAAGGTTGAAGCTCTTGAAACCAAATCCGAAAAGACGATTGAATTGAAAGCATCGTCTCGGAAGGGCGGAGTCCTTTACCTCCCACGAGGTAGAGTGGAAAAACCATTGTCCATAGGTGCCCCCAAGAAGTTCCATTTAAAGAGAGAAACATCAATGTATGTACCAAAGGGAACTTATGTGGCCCGAAAACCGGATGAACCTGTGGTTATTGCACGCGTGCAACAAAAACCAATGACAGATCCATCCGCAGTACCCCGGAGCTACCAACGAACACTTGTTACGCGCAAAGGGAAAGAGATTGTGGGAAATTCATCCGAGAGTGTCCTAGGACAGAAGTACTTAAACACACAGGAGGTAAATAACGCCACACAAAGGCGTTTCCCGTCAAAGAAACCTGTAAGTGCTGAAGAGGCAGAAGTCTTTTTTCAAAAGATGCAAATGCCTGATTATGAGGTGATAGACCAACTGCGTAAATGCCCAGAGCAGGTGTAGATGTTGTCCCTTCTAATGAAGTCTACTGAACATCAAAAGGTTTTTCTAAAAGCTTTGAATGAGGCATACGTGCCTATTGAGACTTCATCCGAACAACTTGAAAGAATGACGGAAAGATTCTTCGCGATCAATCAGATTTCCTTCAGTAAAGCTGATTTGCCTTTGGAGGGTGCCGCCCACAACAAAGCTTTGCATTTGACCGTCAAAAGCGAAGGCTACTATATGAAGAGGGTCATGGTTGATGGGGGTTCGGGGGTAGACATATGCCCGCTTTCTACTTTAGGCCGCATAGGAATCGGAGCTGAAAGGATTCGGCCTAACAATATATGTTTGCGAGCTTTTGACGGTGTGAAAAGAGATACTGTCGGAGAGATTGATGTAATTATGACCATCGGCCCGGTGGACTTCGAAGTGACATTCCAAGTTTTGGATATGGACACTTCTTACAATTTTCTTCTAGGGAGACCATGGATTCATGCGGCGGGAGCTGTGCCCTCTACCCTCCATCAGATGTTGAAATTTGAGCATAAGGGACAAGAGATCGTGGTCCACGGGGAAGATGAGCAATCAATTTATCGAGATCCATCCATCCCTTGCTTGGAAGCGGAAGCGGGAAGCGAAAACATTGTCTATCAAGCTTTCGAGATTGTGTTGGCGGATCAACACGAAGAAGGGAACCCTCTCCCCCAACCTTTTTTGTCTAATGCCTCCATCATGGTGGCGAAAGAAATGATTAAACATGGCTTCCAGCCGGGAAAAGGTTTGGGAAAGTCCCTACAAGGAGTGCCGAAGCTGATAACTTTACCTGTAGCTGAAAAGTTTTTCGGAGGGGGCTTTCGCCCAACCCCTGAAGACGAGAGGTGGGCCAACAAGAGAAAGGAGAAAGGATGGGTTCTGCCGCAACCATTGCCACATCCGTACCAAACTTTTGTCCGACCAAGGTACAGTGAAGAAGAAGAAGACGAGATCTTCACGGCGGAGGAAATTGAAGAAATATTTGGGGCAATGAGGCAAATACTCTATGATGTTAATATGGTCCAATCGGGAGAAGGAACGAGCACCGCTGAGGTGCTGTATGTGGGCCCTGAAGCTAAATTGCAAAATTGGAAAGCCACACCCTTCCCAATCAGGCGGGAGTTCTGGTAGATTTGTCCTGTCGTTTTTCCTTCATCACAAGTTACTTCAGGATGTAGCTTGGATGTTTTTCTTTGTTTTTCTTGTATTTTTGGTTTCCCCAATGTAATTTGCTTGTTTTCAGAAAATTCCAAGAAAATAAAATAAATATTTCCTTACTTTTGCACTCTTTCTAATTTTGTTATTTATTCTTCCTTTTCAATCCTAATAATGCGGCTTTAAATAACATGACATGCTTGCGGAACTCATGCTCAAATCCGAACACGCCACCTAATCTGGAAATAATGAACCAAGAACCGGAATACGATGAAGACGAGGCTTTTAGGGAAATAAATCGAGAATTGGAACATTTCGAGAATAAACCTAAGCCAAACTTGAATGACACCGAACCGGTTAATTTGGGAACCGATGAAGAGGTCCGAGAGACCAAGATAAGCATCCACACGGATGAGAAAACACGAGATGCAATAATCCAACTCTTGTTTGAATTTAAAGACGTGTTTGCTTGGTCTTACGATGATATGCCAGGATTAGGAGCTGATCTAGTGGTGCACAAATTACCAATCTACCTTGACTGTCGCCCAGTGCAACAGAAGCAAAGAAAGTTCAAGACTGACATCAGTGATAAAATCAAAGAAGAAATCACTAAGCAGTTGAAAACGGGGTAATCCGAGTGGTACAATACACCACGTGGTTGGCTAATGTTGTGCCCGTGCCAAAGAAAGACGGAAAAAACTCGAGTATGTGTTGACTACCGAGATTTGAATAAGGCGAGTCCTAAAGATAACTTTCCTTTACCGAACATCCACATCCTTGTTGATAATTGTGCCAAACATGAGATACAATCGTTTGTGGATTGTTATGCGGGATATCATCAAGTGCTGATGGATGAAGAGGACGCCGAGAAGACTGCTTTTACCACACCTTGGGGGACTTACTGTTACCGAGTCATGCCATTCGGCTTGAAAAACGCAAGAGCAACATACATGAGAGCTATGACTGCCATTTTCCACGACATGATGCATCAGGAAATAGAGGTGTACGTGGACGATGTAATCATCAAATCCAGAACTCAAGGCGATCATGTGCGAGACTTGAGGAAATTCTTTGAGAGGTTGCGGAAGTACGATTTGAAACCGAATCCGGCCAAATGCGCTTTTGGAGTCCCGTCAGGTAAACTTTTGGGTTTCATAGTCAGTAGAAGAGGTATTGAATTAGATCCCACAAAGATAAAATCCATCCGGGATTTACCTCCCCCGAGAACAAAGAAAGATGTAATGAGTCTTCTAGGCCGACTGAACTACATTAGTAGGTTCATCGCTCAGTTGACTTCCACATGTGAACCCATATTCAAGTTGTTGAAGAAAGACGCCGCAATCAAATGGACAACTGAATGCCAAGAAGCTTTTGATAAGATCAAAGAATATTTGTCAAACCCTCCAGTCTTAGTCCCGCCAGAGCCAGGGAGACCTCTTTTCTTATATTTAACAGTCTTGGAAAACTCTTTTGGTTGTGTTCTCGGACAACGTGATGCGACGGAGAAGAAAGAGCGGGCGATTTACTACCTGAGCAAGAAATTCACTAGTTATGAGGTCAAGTACACTTTGCTGGAAAGAACGTGTTGTGCTTTAACTTGGGTCGCTCATAAATTGAGACACTACCTCCAAGCCCATACGACTCACCTCATTACTCGGTTGGATCCTTTGAAGTATATATTCCAGAAACCGATGCCCACCGGAAGATTGGCAAAGTGGCAAATCCTGCTCACTGAGTTTGACATAGTCTATGTCACTCGCACGACAATGAAGGCCCAAGCATTGGCAGACCATTTAGCCGAGAACCCGATCGACGAAGAGTATCAACCATTGAATACCTACTTTCCTGATGAAGAGGTAAATACGACAGAAGTTGTTTCGGAAGACAATCATGCTTGGAAAATGTTTTTCGATGGGGCGGTAAACGCTAAAGGTGTAGGGATTGGGGCAATCTTGATCTCTCCTGCTGGTCAGCATTACCCGGCCACGGCTAGGCTCCGTTTCTTTTGCACGAACAATACGGCTGAGTATGAAGCTTGTATCATGGGTATGAACATGGTAATTGATCAAGGTGTCGAAGATTTGTTGATCATGGGAGATTCAGATCTAATTATCAAACAATCTCAAGGTGAATGGGAAACTCGAGACGTTAAACTCCTCCCTTATCGACAGCACGTGAACATTCTTGGCAAACGATTTGCATCGATAGAGTTCAGGTATATCCCACGATGTCACAATGAACTAGCCGATGCACTTGCCACTTTAGCTTCAATGCTACCTTATCCAGGCAACGCCCATGTCAATCCCTTGGAAATTCAAATCAGGGAAAGCCACGGTTATTGCAATGCGATCGAAGAAGGACCAAGCATCAAGCCATGGTATTACGATATCAGGAGATTTCTGAAAACGCAAGAATACCCAGAACATGCTACTGGAGATCAAAAGAGGACCATTAGGCGACATGCAGGTGGTTTCTTTTTGAGCGGCGAGGTCATGTACAAAAGAACCCCAGATCTTAACCTTTTAAGGTGTGTTGATGCCGAAGAAGCGGGAAGAATCATGCACGAAGTACATGCAGGAGTATGCGGGCCTCATATGAATGGGTATGTCTTAGCCAAGAAAATCCTTCGAGCAGGATATTATTGGATGACCATGGAGAAAGATTGTTTCGGTTTTGTCCGAAAATGCCATCGATGTCAGGTACATGGAGATCTGATTCATGCACCTCCAACTGAGTTGCATCCTATGTCAGCGCCGTGGCCATTTGTCGCTTGGGGAATGGATGTCATCGGCCCGATTGAGCCGAAAGCTTCAAATGGACACCGATTCATACTAGTGGCTATCGATTACTTCACGAAATGGGTTGAAGCCATCACTCTCAAATCAGTCACCAAGAAAGCGGTGGTGGATTTTGTACACTCAAATCTTATCTGTCGTTTTGGTATACCCGCAACTATCATCACAGACAATGCTGCGAATTTGAACAGTCATTTGATGGAAGAAATATCGAGCAATTCAAAATAACGCATAGGAACTCCACCCCTTATCGGCCCAAAGCCAATGGTGCCGTGGAAGCAGCAAACAAAAACATTAAGAAGATTTTGAGAAAGACAATCCAAAGTTCTAGACAATGGCATGAACAATTACCGTTCGCTTTATTGGGATACCGTACTACCGTACGCACATCGGTGGGAGCAACTCCATACCTGCTAGTCTATGGAACCGAAGCTGTGATACCGGCAGAGGTAGAAATTCCTTCACTTCGTACAATTGTTGAAGCAGAGATTGAAGATAGCGAGTGGGTTAAGACTCGTTTGGAACAATTAACTTTGATTGATGAAAAACGAATGGCTGCGGTCTGTCATGGACAACTGTACCAACAGAGAATGGCTCGTGCTTACAACAAGAAAGTACGACCGAGAAATTTCGAAGTAGGTCAGTTGGTTTTAAGACGCATTCTTCCACATCGTGAGGAAGCGAAAGGAAAATTCGCTCCTAACTGGAAAGGACCATACATCATCAGGAAGATACTGCCAAGAGGAGCATTATACTTGGGAGACATGGAAGGAAAAGATCCTGAAACGGCTGTGAATGCAGATGCTGTGAAAAGGTATTATGTCTGAACTTGCTTCAATGAGATCCTCACAAGTCGAAATGATTGAAGGCTTTTATTTCCGCCACCCAAACACTACCAACCCTTTTTGTAAATCCTTTGAGCCAGTTACTTTTCTTTGGCTACCCTCTTTGGAATCCAAAACAAAAAAAAAAAAAAAAAAAAAAAACTGAACTACGTTCTGACTTGATTCCGAAAGGATACGTAGGCAACCTCTCCCTGAGGTTCAGTCATACCAAACCAAAATCCCAGTTTCCCCAAAAATGAAACTGGGGCGGATGATATTGTTGATTCGGTTTAAGATCCGTCAAGATGATTCCAAAGTTGTAATTTTGTCTACAATTCTTGTTACCCAAACCGAGTACAAGTCCTTCAAGATCGATTGGAAGTCGTGAAAACATCATTATTGCGATCCGAGGTTCCTGGAATGAAAATAAATAAAATGAGAGTCTTATTGGTGAAAACCTTCGGGCACCATAAGACGATGGAAGTAGAGAAATACAAAATGAGAGAGCATGTTGGTAAAAACTCGCAAAGAGTGCTATCTGGCGATGGTAAGAAGAGAAATGAGAGAGGTCGATTGGCGAAAACCCGCAAAAGGGCGCTATCAACCGAAAAGTTTGTTTCACCACGAGAGGTCCCGGCACGGCTCCTTAGCTCGGAAATATAGACCCGTTTTGGTTCATAAGAAAATGGGAGTTTTGTGACGATCGAGCATCTAGTCCGAGGAGCATGTCATGTTGGTTAAAGTCAGCATGTACCTCAGATAAGTCCTTCTTTTCTCCCTCGAAAGGGATTCCTCTATCTTTGATACGTTTTTCCATTCTTGATTCATTCTTCTTCTTTGAATCCCTTTCGGTTTAATTTTAATTCTGAAACTATTACAAAGGAAGGTGGACAGGACCGGGTTTACAAGACTCCGCCTGGTAAAGAAGAAAAGAAAAATAGCCTCAGTGGTGTATTGTTACAATCCACGATTGGATCATAATGACCGATTGTTTCCAAAGAAAAGGAGTTTAGAAAGGAAACGGAAATCAAAGGCTAAGGTCTTAGAAGAGACGGAATAAAGCAGAAGGATAGGACCCACAAGGAAAATCCTCATAGAATTCCGGGAATGAACCCGGTCAGTTTGAAAGGAAGTCACCCCAAAGACAATTGGTAGCGAATTTCTCAATGGAAGTGGGGAAACGATCAAGCAATAAAGATAATCAAGGCCGCAAAGTCGACCACTTTTTTTTTTCAACTGATAAAATGTTCTTGGTTGAAAGCAGGTCTGTTCAGTTGTGCAAGAAGAAGGTACAACTCGAAGAAGTGAAATACGCAAGCTTTGAAATGGCTTTGGAACAAGAAAAACACATAAAAAGGGTAAGTTTCTTTTTAGAGATATATCTTATGCATTTGTTGATGATTAAAAAGAAAGCCTAAAAGAAGGCCCCAAAAAGAAGAATAAAAGAAAATGAAAATTCCGAAAAAAAAAAAAAAAATCAAATCATATCAGTCCGAGGGTCTGGCGGCCCAAAAACCATTAGACATTGTTTGAATTCCGGCCAGAAAGCCGTGAAACTTTTATCCCCGGTCAGAAAACCGAGGATCTCCCAGTCAGAAAGCTGCGGAGCCATTTACTTTTAACCCCGGCCAAAAAACCGAGGGTCTGGCGGCCAGAAAAACCGTTAGGCATTGTTTGAATTCCGGCCAGAAAGCCGTGAAACTCTTATCCCCGGTCAAAAAACCGAGGATCTCCCCAGTCAAAAAGCTGCGGAGCCATTTACTTTTACCCCGGCCAAAAAACCGAGGATCTGACGGCCAAAAAACCGTTAGATATTGTTTGAATTCCGGCCAAAAAGCCGTGAAACTTTTATCCCCGGTCAAAAACCGAGGATCTCCCCAGTCGAAAAACTGTGGAGCCATTTACTTTTACCCCGGCCAAAAAACCGAGGATCCGACGGCCAAAAACCGTTAGATATTGTTTGAATTCCGGCCAGAAAGCCGTGAAACTTTTATCCCGGTCAGAAAACCGAGGATCTCCCAGTCAGAAAACTGCGGAGCCATTTACTTTTACCCCGGCCAAAAAACCGAGGATCCGACGGCCAAAAACCGTTAGATATTGTTTGAATTCCGGCCAGAAAGCCGTTGAAACTTTTCTTTCCGGTCAGAAAACCGAGGATCTCCCAGTCAGAAAACTGCGGAGCCATTTATTTTTACCCCGGCCAAAAAACCGAGGATCTGACGGCCAAAAACCGTTAGATATTGTTTGAATTCCGGCCGGAAAGCCGTGAAACTTTTATCCCGGTCAGAAAACCGAGGATCTCCCAGTCAAAAACTGCGGAGCCATTTACTTTTACCCCGGCCAAAAAACCGAGGATCTGACGGCCGAAAACCGTTAGATATTGTTTGAATTCCGGCCAGAAAGCCGTGAAACTTTTATTCCCGGTCAGAAAACCGAGGATCTCCCAGTCAGAAAACTGCGGAGCCATTTACTTTTACCCCGGCCAAAAAACCGAGGATCCGACGGCCAAAAACCGTTAGATATTGTTTGAATTCCGGCCAGAAAGCCGTTGAAACTTTTATCCAAAATCCCGGCCAGAAAGCCGTGGAACGTTTATTTGTGAAATTGTGATTTTCTTACCCAAGACCAAAGAGTCTTTTTAATCGCTTTCTGTGTCACGACTAACTCACGAAATTTTCCTAGCAAAACTGGGGCAGAAAAATTTCGTTCGTTTGTGTGTTTTGCTTGTCTAAATAGGTTTGACCTCGGGACGCAAGGATCGAGATAACCTACAAATGGAACATCAACCCAGAGTGAAGAAAGAACGAGTCCAAATGTTGGAGTAAACAAAAGCACGGATTGCTCAGAAGATGATTGAAGTAACAAGCTCCGCCGACTCCGTTTCACTCAATGTTACAGAAATAAACAAGCACGTACAACTCGTGGAGCATCAAGATCCATATCGAGGTCTACAGCAAATCAGCTAAGATTCAAGATCAAGTTTTCAAGAGAATCATAGATAGGAATCTTGTAACTCATAGTTTGATAGCATAGCTGGTCCATCTTTAATTTCTTTTGGTGTAATAAGGAGATCAGTAAGCAGCAACATGCAACAACGATAGCAACAGTAACAGCAAAGTGTCAGTCCATGGTAGTCCCAGCTGCCAAAACTTCCCGAACTACATTGACCTGATTCCTGTTTAGCCCGGGATATGTAGGAGGCCTCCGAAGCAAAGGCTCGGTCAAACTCTTTCAAAATGCTTCCCACGGAGTATTCAAACCACCCTTAATCCTTATCCCCATTATGTCTGTTTAAGTTATCATTGTTTGTCATCACCCTATTGTGAGCACGTGATTTTTGCCTAACATGAATTACTCCCACAAAATCAAAACAAAAATTGTCTATTTTATGGTGTGTATTTTTTGTGAATTTTTGTGTTATTTTTGGTATTTGTTTGCATTTGTATATACGTGATTATATGTGTTTAAATTAATAATAAAAAAAAATAATAATAATAATACAAAAATATATCGTGCTTACATTTCCTATCTAGTTTGAAATTAGGAGTAATTAATTTTATCCTACGAAAACGAAAATCACAAAAGAAATAATTCATCTTTTACATTTTTTAGCATTTAAATGCCTAATTGTGTGATTTATATTTAATTGATGTTTAAATTGATTGTGTTAATTGTTAATATAACTTAATTAGTATTTCTTATAATTTAATTGATTTTGTAGTGAAATTAGAATTTTTGTTTTAATAAATTGAGAATTAAAATTAAAAGAAAAGAAGGGGAACAAATTCAGATTGGGCTAATTGAAGGAAAATAGCACTAAGCCCAAACAATTTATACCAAACCCAAAAGAAATCAGCCCAAAATGCACAACCCGCCCCATTCACCCTGAACCGCTCCATTTCCGGTTTAATCCGGACCGTTGATGCTACATCATCCAACGGTCCGGATCAATTAACCTATTTTAATTATCCAACCCCCCCCCCCCCCCAAGACCCTCTCATCCGCCTCACTCCCAAAACACCCTTTCTTTCATCTCTTTCACTTCCTCTCCCAAAACCCTAGAGCCGCCGCCCCCCTCTCCACACTTCAAACCGGCGGCAACCTTGCCAATAGCCACCAAATTCACACCACATCATCACCGGACCACCCTTTCTCCAAATCCACACCCGTCTCCTTTCAAACAACACCGGAACGGTTCGAATCCCAAATCCGAACCAAGAACCCTAGGATACCAAATTGGGGATTCCGCCTAAAGTTGAACGAAATTGAAGTTTAATAGACTTTAACTGAGACATTTTCATTTGAAAATATCTTAATTAAAGTCCGTTCAACTTCAAAATTGTAAGTTCAAGTTCCAAAGCCTTTCGATTCCGAATTTCTCTCCTTTAAGGTATTTTTCTTTTCCTTTTCGTTTCGTTTCTTGTTTAATTGTATCCGACGTTTAGTTTAGTTATTCGTTCGTTATTAGTTTTCTTCGAATGTCCTCATTTTCTGTTTTCCTCATCTTTTGGGACCTTTATTTGGTCAATTTGTTATTTCTTTGAGTTGTCTATTATAAATATGGTGTTAGAAGATAAGAATTCGACTCGATTCGATATTTCGTCGAATAGCTAAAATTTTCATTTTTTTTATTTCTGGCCGAGAGTCTGTAATTTGCATTCTTTGCGATTGGTTTGTTATCGATTACACGTATTGTTATTCGATTGATTGAAGTTTGTCGATTAGATTCGTAGGTTCGTTTGTTAGAACATTTTGGCACAAGTTTGGCATTGGTTCACTTGATCCGAATTCACTGTTTGATTTGAAATAGGCTGTTTGTTTGATTTTCGTTTGTTGAATTAGAATGAATTGGATATAGCTGTTTAACTTTAGTTTGGAAATCTGAAAACCATACCCAAGGGTTCAAATGTGATTGCACATGGGAAGGTTTAGTTTTACAGTAAGATATGCACTGCATATTAGTTTTAAATAGAAGGAAAAGGGTTATTGATGCAGAAAACCATGTTTAATGCCTTCTGTATAAGTCAGAAAGAACATGGGAAGCATTTGAAAAGGCTTAAAAGGTTAAGTATAGTCTAATTGACAAAGTACAGGGGTTGTGGTTTGGTTTTGAGTGTTTGATCAGGTTGTAAAAGGAAGAGAGCACATGGGATGTTATCTAAAAAAGATTAATTGGTTACAGGTGCAGGGAATAATACAGGCTGGGACAAGGGTTTAAGATGAAAAGGTCTGAATTTTGAGAGCTACATATACAAACACACACATACAGAGAGATTCACAAATACATTCACTGGAGACTCACACACTCACAGATAGACTCACTGGCAGTATACAGACACACACAGAACACTCTCTGGAAACACTTTGAACACACAGAAAAGATACTCTATACACATTTGAAAACTAAATTTTCCACTGATTTCAACACATCCAGCAGTCTTTTAGTTGAAAACAAAACCTGTTTTGTTTGTTTCAGTTTGAAAACACATCTAGTTTTCTTCGCCAAACTTGTTCTTTTGTTTCTTTCTGGTTGTTTCTGGTTTCTTTGCTTTGGTTCGTCAAAACATCCCTGGGATTGGTGTTTTGGTTGTTGTTCTCCTGGATTTCTGGCCGAGAATTGCCACTACTGTTGTTGTTTAGTTTGGTTGTTTGGTTGTCGTCGCCTGCTGTTGCTTGACTCCTTTCTTTGCTCGATTTTGAAATCCAGGTACACGTCTTTTGGATTTGTGCACTATTGTACCGGAAATGAAATGAAGAGCTACTCTTTGAATTTTTTTTAGCTATTATATAAATGATCCTATTTGGCTATCTATCAAACTAAAGTCTATTAGCAAAACAAATAGATATTATGTAACTATTTGTTTAAAGGATTCAAAAATGCACATAGTCTTGTACGTCTACTTAGCTCTTGCTTCGGCATGTACGAATTGAGACAAAAAATCCGCCGGGCTTGTATTGTTCATCATTGTAAACTTGGTTTATTTTGGGACTATTGATTAGAATAGACTTTAATTTTTCATTTGTGTTTGATTAGTTTCTATTCTTGTTAGTAAATGTTCAGGACCCGTGTAAGTCAAAACTAGCCAATACGGATTGGAATTCCTTTGATATTTTGTAGGTAATTGTTTTAAAGTCAAATGTTCAAGCATGTTCAAGATATTGGTTCGGTTTAAAGTCTAGCTATTAATATAAGATGTTTGGAATCATTTCAAATTTTTCTTTTACCTTGAATTTTTCTTTTTCTTTTGAAGTCTATTCATAATTAAGCAAGCAAAGATAAGTTAGACAATGCTTTTAGATAACAATGTTAGTCACTTTAATCATATAATTTTGATTTTGTCAATTAATGTCATATTGAGGATAGCGAAATCCAAAGTAGACAACCTCATGGCTAAATAATTAACCAAGACGAATTAATTCTATTTTGTATATTTTGGTCAATTTTCCTACTAGTTCACATCTTTTCATTCAATCCCCGGCCATAAGTTAAAAGCTAGAAAATAACACATCATTTGGTATGATTCTTTAACTGACAATCACTTTAAGAGATATCATGTTAAATAAATCAATTTTTTTAGTTTAGTTTTTTTTACAATGTTTTCTTTAATCAGCATAGTTTCAAAGTAAATAATTCGGATACCTTTTTATTTGTCAAAAATCCAAGTCCGTTTGTAATTTTTTTTTTTTTTGTTTTTCTTTGGGTCCGGTTTCAAATTAAAAAAAAGCGGTTTGAAGTTTTAATTAGAGCATATAATTTATAAACATTTTTAAAATCAGATAATTTTAGCCATTTAGAATAATTGAAGCGACCGTGCTAGAACCACGGGATCCGGGGGTGCCTAACACCTTCCCTCGGGTCAACAGAATTCCTTACTTAGAATTTCTGGTCCGCAGACTTCATTTGAAAAGTCGTAATTTTCCTCGATTCGGGATTTAAATAAATCGGTGACTTGGGACACCTTAATTTATTCCAAGTGGCGACTCTCTGAAATAAATAAAATAATCCCGTTTCGAACATTGTCACTTAAATTGGAAAAACTCCCCTCACGCTCCTACCCTCGGGGTAAGCGCGCCAAAAGGAGGTGTGACACATAGTAGACTCATAATATAACTCAACAAACTTAATTATAACACACAAAATTTATATTTCATGTTATCAAAAAGATTATCAACCGAAAAATATCCCAAAAACATAGCAATCTTTAGAAAAATTATATAATACATCGGAATACATCAATTACACTAATTTAAAAAATATATGAATACATTCATGGCATATAGATGGATAGTAAATATAATAAAATACATAGAATACAGTGGGATACATTAAAATACAATGAAAGAAAATCGTGAATACAATGAAATACATGAAATACAACGAGATATAACAAATTACAATGAAAAAAAGATAATGAATACAATAAAATATAACGTGATACGTTAAAAATATATTGAAATATATTAGCAGAAAATCAAGTTGCTCAGTTCCAAACTCCATCGTCTTTGTTTAATAACAAACCCTAATTTCTGGCCAATACGTCGTCGAGCAAAAATCCTGAATCTCACTGTTCCCATGCATCCTGTATAGCAGCCAAGCAAAAATCATGGCAAGATGTAGCATATCATTTTCGAGTCCATGCCGTGAACAACTCCTTGCTTTTCAATTGAATTGGGATGAAGTAAAAATGGATAGTAGAGAGAGAGAGAAAATAATGTAATTGAATAGTGTGTTTAATGGCTTAGGTTAGGAGGTAACCAAGATATTTTCTATAAACATTTTAAGGTATGTATAGAATATTATTTTTTTAAATGATATTTATTTAAAATAAATAAGGTGTTAACATTTACTATAGCTTTACCATAGGAGGTAAAAATTCCAATTAATAAATAGTCACTTTTGGGCCGCTAATCAAGCTTTAGCTACTATTTCAAAAACTATTACACATTACCGATTCTTTTGACCCGAAAAAAGGTTGAAGAATTAACCCAAATAGTTGTCCACCCAACCGCTTAAACTAAAATAGTCTATGGAGGTATAATATATGCATAATTTATATATTATATATGTATAATTGTGTATATCAATACATAAACTGTGTATATAGCTAAAAAAAAAATGAACATGGATGGCTATTTGTAACAAATTAACAATACTCCAAACTTAAACACGATACAACTTCACCATACTGGAGTTCAAAAATTTGTTGGAGTTTCAAATCTCAGAAATTCCCATGAGGTTAAAACCTTTATAAGTTTAAATTCACAATATAAAAATTTGTCGTCACAAAGTCGTTGTGACTCGGATCAATATTTCTTCGCTCCAACGGTTTAAATGCATTATTCAAAGGACTGGTTTGCCCACGTGAGGTTACTGTGTTTTCTTCCTATAATAATAATGTGTCTATGTGAAGACCAAATGGTGAGTAATAGTTAGTGTTTTGTATTTATAACAGCCAATATGTACTTTCTTTTGCCAAAATAGTAAATGAGATTTCCCACAAAAGCTTTGCGACCTGTATTTTGCTCCCTCCAATTTTTTGCTGTATTTAACCTATCAAGAAAGTATCCTTTTCCAACGATGTAGTAAAACTGTTCCAA
Organism: Nicotiana noctiflora; assembly: GCA_032618575.1. NCBI lineage: Eukaryota > Viridiplantae > Streptophyta > Magnoliopsida > Solanales > Solanaceae > Nicotiana > Nicotiana noctiflora. The sequence goes on from JASVEL010005258.1 coordinate 78,679, forward strand.
GGCTTGGGAAAAAGCTCATTCATTGTATATAACATGACTTATAGTAACTGATGATTGTTGTACACTTGTACATAAGTGATTGACTGAACATTACCCTCACTCCAATAGGAAAAAGAATGGACCATTGCTCTTGTTCCCTATATACAGAAATTGAAAAGGTAGGTATTATGTTCTTTTCACAAACACTAGTTTTGATCATCCCTAACTCCTTCGCTAGGAGTCCGGAACCAAAATGTGGTATTTTTGGACTCAAAAGATACAAATAAGTAGGAAAAAAAACCATAATATATAAAACGTCATCTCACATGGCGTTATATAGTGACGGTAACTGCACCGTTACTATATAGCGTCAGGTGAGCTGGCGTTATATGCTGACATGTGATATAGCGCCAGCCGACCTGGCGTTATAAGCTGACATCTGGTATAGCGCCAGGTGTGCTGGCGTTAAACCTTTTCTTTTTTCTGACTCCAACAATAATACCAGGGTACAATAATTCAAAAGCGTATAGTGCCACCTGGGTTGGCGCTATACATTTAAAAAAAAATCTTCCTGTCTCTCCATTTTTCATATAAAGAGGTTAGAATCGCATAAAAATACATTCCAAAATATTTTTAACTCTTGTTGCTCTTGTTGAAACGTCTATTACTGTAAAATTCTACAACACTTTTTCATTATGCCTGAAGAGTGTAGGATAAGAGTTTCATTATATTGGGGTGGTGAGGTTGTGATGGAGAATAACTCTGTGGGCTACAGTTTACCTGCTAAGTGTCATGTTAAATTGCCATTGACAATGGAGTACGATACATTGATATCGTTGTTATGCAAAAAAATGAGTGAGAGGAAACGTTCTGTGATACGTAAAGTAACCGGAAGATATCTGTATTCCGTCACTCCGCAAGGGGTTGCTTTTTACTCGGAGTTTAACATCGACGATGATGAAACTTTGCGTCATTTTTTTAGGACTCCGGACGAATGTCGTGATTTTCTTGTAATCACAATGTTGGAGATGTACGTGAAGATCGAAGATGTTCCAAAAAATGAGGTTGTGCGTAGTAGAGATAACCCCCAATCATCGGGTGGTTATTCTGGAACAGTTTTTGCCGGACAAGTTCCGGATAAAAGAGCTATCTTTGATTTAAACTTATCACCGCCGGTGAATGAGCAAGGAGAAAATAATTTATACCCTGCTTTCTATAACTCACAAGACGAGTGATAAATTTTAATTTTTATTTGTGTTAATTATGTATATTTTTATTATATTGAATTTGTAGTAACACCCGCATATTTAATAGGAGTACCGGCCAGATAAGAATTTTACAAGTATCCGGTAGTCATCACCTAATTGATAACGTCCATCATGGAATTTTATCACATTACAACTTGTAAATGAAGTGGTTTACGTAAAATATGGAAATTATTTATTAATTTATTAGCTTATATTTTTGTTGGTTGTGTAGTGAAAACGAGCAAGTTAAACTCACTTAATTGCCCGAAAATGATGTATTACATCGGGACCTGGCAGATGCATAAAGTGAGGAACAAAACAGTGATTACGATAACAATGCGGATGAATCCAGTGATGAGACACCCTTTGCTCGTGAGGATGGTGATGCAGAGAATGAGGAGGAAGGGCCTAATTTGAAGAGAGCCCCTCTAGACGAATAATGTATGAGTCCGAAGTGCTATTTCATTCAAGAGAGATTCCTTACATTGATAACTTGCCAACCGTGCCGGATGTGGAAGCTCTAACAAGGGATTTTGATGAAATTCGGACAGCAATATGGGATGAGTCTAGACCAACGGTACTTGCAAAGGGGATGTTTTTTCTCTATAAAGCTCACCTAAGTAGAGCTTGTAAATTGCACAACGTAAAAGAGTGTCATGATATGCAGGTAGCAAAGTCAAGTCCGACGGTATACAAGGTTATTTGCCGCCGGTGGTTTGACCATGTAATTGGATGCTGCGTGCGACCAAGAAGAAGACAGGTATGTGAAAAATGGGTAAATACATTCCCACCCATACATGCGAAATGGACACGTTCAATGGAAATCACTTCAACTTGGATATTGACTTGATTTCTCTTGTTCTTATTCCACACATTGAACAGTCCATAAGGTATAAAATCAAAGAGTACATTACATCAGTCCAGCAGGAACATGGCCATACCATTACTAAAAGAAAGGCATTTCTCGGGCACAAACGAGCATTTGAAATAGTGTATGGTAACTGGGATAAGTCATATGCAGATCTGCCTAGTTACATGGCTGCACTGTAGCATTTCAATCCCGGGACAGTTGTTGAGTGGAAGCTTGCGCGAAGTGCAGGTAAACCTGAATATATATTCAATTACGTGTTCTGGGCGTTTAAACCAGGAATTGATGATTTTTCGCATTGTTTCCCTGTAATATCCTTAGACGGCACTCATGTCTATGGAAAGTACGATATCAAGCTATTAATGATGTGGCAGTAGATGCTAATGGACAGATATTTCCTCTAGCTTTTGCTATTTGTGGCAATGAAAGATAAGAGACGTGGACGTTATTTTTGAACCATATGAAAGAGCATGTTGTGAAATAACATTCCGGTATCTGTCTAATATCTGATCGACACGGTGGTATCTTTAGTTCTATAGAGAACTTGCATGCATGGCAAGAACCATATGTCTACCATCGTTACTGAATTAGGCATTTGAAAGCGAATTTTCAGAAGGTATATCCCAATAAGGATCTGCATGATTTGATGTGGATGGCAGCAACAAACCACCAACAACATAAATTCCAGAGGCACATGGAATATATCAGGCAAGAAGACGAGGAAGCCTATCAGTTGTTAATGTGATATGGCCCTGAAAAGTGGACTTTACATGCGGATGGTGGCAGACGATGGGGAACTTTGACTACAAATGTGTCAGATTCTTTCAATGGGTTATTGAAGTCGGCAAGAGGATTGCATGTCACAGCCATGGTGTGGATGTCGTTCAAGCTGATGGCGGAGAGGTTTGTTGAAAGATCTGCGGCTGCAACGTCGTTGATTGAAAGTGGTGTTGAATTTATGCCAGTGCCGATGATAAGATTTGAGAAATATGGACTACGGGCATATTGGCATTCATTTTGACAGTATGACAATGAAAGAAATATTTTTGAAGTTCGCACCGCTATCCATCAAAATTGGGGTAATAATGTGTATACTGTAAATAAATCTGCAAGGTTATGCTCTTGTGGAAAATGGTCCATCTATCACATGCATTGCTCACATGCCATCAAGTGCTTTCAACAAGTTGGGTTAGGTGCAACCAGCTATGTTGATCGACAATGTAGTGTTTCTAAGTACCTAAACACATATAGTGGTCAGTTGAAGCCACTGGGTGCTGATCATTGTTGGCCTCCTAAACCATTTAAAATGGTGTATAACAAGTCCTATTTGCGTAAAATACAGGTGCAGAAGATAACGCGGATACAAAACCAAATGGATATTAGTGATACAGTTTATGCGCGAAAATGTAGTTTATGCTCGCAAACTAGACACGGCCGTAGAAAATGTCCTTTGGGTGGCAACAATAATCAAGCTCGGGGTGGGTGTTCTTCTAGTGTACCTAACTAACTATGAGTTGATGTTGTAATAATTAGTTATTATGTGTATGTTGGTTGATTTATAAAATAAAATTATATTTTTTTACTGTTGACGCTTGTAATAATGTCTAGCCATTACCAATCTTGTTTTTCACCTTTTTTTTATATTTCTTTATTTTACCTCTGTTCCCTATCTAAATATAACACGAATTTCATTAAAGTAATGTGTGTTGTCTTGTCTAACTGAAAAGGCTAACCGGATGACATAAATTAGACATGTCAACATCATCATATTTAACAAGCAAAATATAGTGCCATCACACCCGGCGTTATGTGTGTGTTGTCTTGTCTGACTGAAAAAGCTGATAGGATGACATAAAATAGAGTTATCAATATCGTGATATTTAAGACGCAAAATATAGCGCCATCACACGTGGCATTATGTGTGTGTTCTCTCGCCCATAAATAACGGGCTCACTGTAGTCATTTTTTGTGCTAAAAAATTTACTAAACACATATATTTCTTTAAACTTGGATATTTATTAACTAAGAGAAAATGACTCAACCTCGTATACCAGTGTGTTACTATGGAAAAGATTGTGTGATGCAAACTTGTTGGGAAGGTCGTGATGTTAGACGCCGCTACTGGGTGTGCATGAACCAATTTTACAATTTCCCCAGTGAAGCTATGTGTGAGTTTGATGAATGGGCCGATGAACCATGTTATCAGGAATGCTATAGAGAACGACTGCTAAATATTCATAACATGTGGTTAGGCCAAGTGGAACAACAAAGAGAAAGCAATAGATTTAATACAGAAATGAGGCAGAAACTGAAGGAGGTTCAAGATAAAAAATGGAGAGTATAATGGAATTGTGTAGCACTGAAGGAACAAAAAACCAAATTTAAACAGGAACTTGCGGAGCTGAAGGCAAGAGTGAAAGAGTTATAAGACGAAAAAGAACAAATGGAAGAACGATTTAAGTGGTTAGAGCGGAGAATAAATGACAGCAGGGATTAAATAATTCTTACTATGTGTTTGTCACACCTCCTTTTGGCGCGCACCCGCGAGGGCGCAAGAGAGTTTTTTCCAATTAAAGGACAATCGAAACGGGATTTATTTATTTAATTCAGAGTCGCCACTTGGAAAAATAATGGTGTCCCAAGTCACCGGTTTAATCCCGAATCGAGGAAATTTATGACCCTGTATTACAGTCTGCGAAGCTAGAAACCTGGATAAGGAATTCTGTTAACCCGGGAGAAGGTGTTAGGCACTCCCGGATTCCGTGGTTTTAGCACGGTCGCTCAACTGCTATTTTTTTTCTTTCTTTATCTATGTTCTTTTTATGTTCCACTTTTTGATTTTTAGAAGAATTACGACGTCACGAAAACACATCTCGAATCACACCGCCACCAGTGCGCCTGTGACCTTAATGCGTTTCAGATTTGCCGAGAGTGATTTGGGTCACATAAATGCGCACCCGTATTTAGGAAAATAATTTTATTTACCAATCGCACCTAAAGAGTCTATCGTCTTTATTAACTTGGGAAAGATCATGAAATTCGTTAAACGATCTTCCCGAGCCTAAGTTTTTATAGCAACTAATTTGAGGGCCCCGCCATTATGTATTTTGGTTTAGTGAGGCTCGCCTCATTATTATTTAATGGCCCAACTAAAGTATGCTAAGCTTTCTATTTCTGTTTCTCTATATTTGAAATTTTTATCTTAAAATTATACATGGTAGTTAGTTATCAAATTTTAGAATCAACTACAGTTTTTGACATGACAAAATACGGGTGGAGATAGAAATTATTCTATCAATGTTTGATCATCTTAATCTTCTGAGTCATGCTAAGTGACAGCTAATATAATCCTTGCCTACTAACGATCAAATTCACTCTAATCTGAACTATACACCGTTCAGTTTGTAACAGATCCCAACATTACATGAATCGTATCTAATGCCAAATGTACGATCCAGTTTCATTACAACACTAAGTGATACTAACTTTCAGTCCTCATAACTTGTAAAATGCAAACAATTGGAAAGCAACAACCTATTATAATGATATAGGTAACAGTTTTTTTTTTGTTTGTAGCTACACATTATATATGGGTAAAATGAGGAAAGTATTACGCTTAGAGATTCTGGTTAATTCAAACTAACACTAATCATTCATGTATTCAACTAAGCCTGTATGGTTATGACTGTTACCCTATAATCCCTTTTACCCATAATCCATTACAAATTGAAATCAACCACTAATTAACTATAGAATGTACTAAAATTCAGCTAAGGATTACCAATTTAACAATCCACCGGTCCAATTATACAACCCATATTCCTACTGCCAATACATTTTTTATCACAGCTAATCAGATGGCTAAAAAGAAACTAGAAGCTAACAGGGAGCAATTTTAATAACACCAAAGAACATCTGCATTGCAACTTCCAGCTCTTAGTTACATGGAATAGATCACAGAGAATGAGTACCTGGGATTCAAACAACCAAAAATGCAGAGAAGGATCAGTGGTAGCTCAGGTTAAACGGCAGCAACAACACAACTTGAACAGCAGTTTCAACAGTAAACGATCACAGCAATGGGGCAACTTTAAGAAAGCCAAACAGCATCAACTTGACAGAGAAAACCCAGGAATGTCAACAAACACAAACTTAATGTTTAAATCAACCAAATGCTATCCAGTGATGTCGGATGAACCAAGAATGACACCCCAAGCAGCTCAACTAGACCAGTTTTAGTTTCAGAAACACCTAACAGCTACTTGAAGACTTCAACAGGCCAATGTTATATCGAAATATAGTTCAAATGGACCCAAAGACTGACTGAAATCAGCTTAAACACCCGCATGGAGTTCCAATGAATAATAAATCAAAAGGGAGTGTGACTGAATCGACCAACACCTAAGACTGTTCTACCAATCCAATAGAACAGCAAACTGGATTGACACAATGAAACAAAGCAAACCAGAATGTTTTTCTCCTTTCTCTCTTCCAAATTGTCTATCTTTTTCTCTGTGTTTCCCAATGCTCTCCAGAGTCTGCTCTCTTTTTTCTATCTCTATCTCTATCCCTCTCCACTGCCCGTCCCTCTTCTATATAGTTTTGGAAAATCAGCTCCTAATGGTGCCACCCCTTAAACTAAACCCCAGCCCATCATATTCTCTGAACCCCCACTATTAAGTGTCCTCGTATGGGTTTTACATTAAAACAATTGATAGCATGAGACTAGTGGGATACCCTGCTGTACAGCAGGTTCCACTAATCCCTCTTATGGGCAGGAGATTAAAGAACTAATACTAATTAAGTCCTACCAACTGTATCCAATTAACCCCTAATCCAAAATCAAACAAACAACAAATCACAAACTAATGAATTGCATACGGGCAAACCAAGAAATGAGCAAACATACAAGGTAATTAATTTGTCGACGTTAAATAAACCAGACATACGAAGCAATTACCACATTACAATCAAACAAACTGGTGAAGATTGAATTGACCGAATAAAAGGTCCATTGGGAAGAGTAGAAGAATGCTAAAAATTTCTAAAACTAAAACACAAATACAAATACGGAATGCAAACAGAAATCATAAGGGAAATGAATTACCTCAAAAGAATCTGCCGACCCAAGTTCGAACTTGGTTTGGAACTATTGAAGCCAAATGGGCTTTAATCGAGATGTTCTCGATTGAGAACACCTAGACTAAAGTCCCTTGGACTTCAATTGATGACTAATCCGGCCCAAATTGGGCTTCTTCAAAACTAGGGTTCTTGGGGCTCGAATTTAGGGCTTTAATATTTATGGTAAGATTCGAACTAAACCAAGGTCAGTAGGGGTGTGGGGGAGGTGAGGAGTTATTGGTGTGAATTTGAGGTGGTTTGGGATGAACGTTCAAGTTCCGGCGACCTTCGAACGAATATTCGAGACGTTCGAGCAACATTCGAGACTAACGACTAACGGATCCATGTAGAGGGGGCTTGGGAGATTCTACGGTGTAAATTTGGGAGCCATTGGCCTACCGAAACCGCCGTAAGGCGATTTCCGGCGGGCGGAGTGCGGCGGAGGCGGTGGGACTTAGCTTGTCTCTGAGAGAGACGATAAAGGTAGGGGTCTGGCTAAGGGGGAGGGGGGCTGGGTAGGAGATTGGAATATATAGCGGGGCTGGGATTGAATTCTGGCCATTCGATCCAAAGAGATCGATGGTCTGGATCATCCCACTTATTCAAACGATGCCGTTTGGTTAAGTTGAAGCCGGGTTGGTCTTTGGGTAGACTGGGTCGGGCTAAAACTCGGGTCGTGATTATATGGTATTGGCCGTTAGATCAACTGAATCAAACGGCCCAGATCGATGCCTCCTGAACGGGTGATAGGGGAGATCGTGGCCATAGGATCAATTCGAAATGAACGGCCACGATTGAGGATGAATTGGACTGGACCAGGGATAACTCGATTGGGCCTGGTTTCGGACTAGGTTCTGGCCCAAATCTGATTTCCTTATCTCTTTATTTCCTAAAACTAGACTCTATATTGTATTATATATATATATATATATATATATATATATATATATATATATATATATATATATAAAATCAGATTAACTTGTAACCCATATAATTAATTTTTTACTAACAATTAACATAATTAAATACCAAATCCTAATATTGTACATTAAAATGACAAGAAATGCGAAAAATACATTTTTATGATTTTTCATTTTCGTAAAAATAAACTTAACTATTTCTAAGTACGGAACTAATCCTACAAATATAAATGCAACATATTTGGTATATATATATTTTTTTTATCAATTTAAACAAATAGACATGGGCACACAACTGCAAACAATAAGAAAAAGAACATGTAATCCACAATTATTGCAAACAAACGCAAAAACTCTTTTATTTTTGACATTTTGGGAGCAATTCTCGTATAGGGCAAAAATCACGTGATCACAGATGCCCCTCTTTGCGCGGAAACATGAAGAGTTTTCGTGCAAAGATAAGTGAGCGGATACGAGAGATTTTTGCCCGTTCAAGCACTCCGTATGAAGCATTTTTTGGGAAAAGTTTGACCGAACCTTGCTTCAAGAGGTCTCCTACATATCCCTGGCTAAAAGGGAATCAGGTCAATGTAGTTCGGGAAGTTTTGGTAGCTGGGACTACCATGACTACCGTGATCTTGCTGTTACTGCTGTTGCTGTTGTTGCCACTGCTTAACTGATCTCCTTATTACACCGTGCTAAACGAAAATAAGAAGCTATACTAAATTACAGTATTGCAGATTCTTATTTATCTTTTTAACTTGATCTTGTCGTGTTCCCTGCCATCCTACTGGCTCTGATGTTTTCTTCACATGCTTCTTCTTTTCTGACAATCGTTATTTCGGCTTATCTTGATTGCCAGACCCCAACCATTGGTCCCTTCTTTGTGATCTTTGAACTATTCTCCTTTGAAGTCTGAACCTGTCTTTCCGATCCTTGTTGCCTTCCTTTTGATTACGAACTCGGATTCATGCTGGGGATTTCCGTTACACTCAACCGCTTTCCTCAACCAAATTCAAAACTAAATCACCACTCCATTCTTCAAGCGGGCTCCTTTCCTTCAACTACGACTTTACAAATAAATCGCCAATCCGTTCTTCAGGCGGGCTCTCTGGCTTCAACTACCATTTCAAAATAAATCACCACTCCATTCTTCAGGCGGGCTCCCTGACTTCCACTACAACTTCAAAATAAACCGCCACTCCATTCTTCAGGCGGGCTTCCTGACTTCAACTACAACTTCAAAATAAATCGCCACTCCATTCTTCAGTTGGGCTCCCTGACTTCCACTAACTTCAAAATAAATCGCCACTCCATTCTTCAGGCGGGCTCCCTGACTTCAACTACGACTTCAAAATAAATCGCCACTCCATTCTTCAGGCGGGCTCCCTGACTTCAACTACAACTTCAAAATAAATCGCCACTCCATTCTTCAGGCGGGCTCCCTGACTTCAACTACAACTTCAAAATAAATCGCCACTCCATTCTTCAGGCGGGCTCCCTGACTTCAACTGCAACTTCAAAATAAATCGCCACTCCATTCTTCAGGCGGGCTCCCTGACTTCCACTGCAACTTCAAAATAAATCGCCACTCCATTCTTCAGGCGGGCTCCCTGACTTCAACTACAACTTCAAAATAAATCGCCACTCCATTCTTCAGGCGGGCATCCCTGACTTCAACTACAACTTTAAAATAAATCGCCACTCCATTCTTCAGGCGGACTTCCTGACTTCAACTACATCTTCAAAACTAAATCGCCACTCCATTCTTCAGGCGGGCTTCCCGACTTCAACTACAACTTCAAAATAAATCGCCACTCCATTCTTCAGGCGGGCTCCCTGACTTCAACTACAACTCACTAATTTCATCCCGTCCTTATCGCCTTCATTTGTTCCCTGTACCATTTTCTTCTTCCTGCATCGTCTCTTGGGCCACCATTTTCTTCTGAATTACCTTGTCTTGGAATTTCTTTCCCACGGGGTCATGCTACTTTTCCTTTGGCTGCTAGAGATATCTTCGAAACTGTTTACTCACCTGCTGGGGATGATGCTGCTGGGGAAGTATTTCCTCTTTTTCTATTTCTTTCACCCTTCGTTCTCTCTCGGACTCGCCGGGGATTGAAATTTCATTAACTGAGGATTACCCTGGCGGGGGACCCCTTTTCCTTTTCCTTCTTCCCAGACCTCCTCCGGGGCTCGCGCTTTTGCTTCCTTGAAAAACTTATGGGATATAATGCTGCTGGGGAATCTCGAAGTTAGTGTTTCATTTTCCCAACAACTGCTGGGGATGATACCAGGTTCAAAGATCACCCCCTCGTGTTGTCTGGCCTCTCTCAAAACTATTCTGCTTAGAACTGGTATTTCCCGAAATCTCGTATCCTTATTCACTGGGTATTTGTTTTCAAGAAAATTTTCACAATGGGGGAAAATTTTCTGCCCCAGTTTGATGACCTTCTGCGCGGCATGCTTTTCCGCCGACGAACCCTCTTTTCCTGCTTTAAATCAAAGAAAAATTGTTAATTTCAAAACGCAGTGAGTGGTCGTGCCACTCTTGTTGGGGGCCATTTTCCTTTTCTCTTTCAGCTGCTTGGCCTCCCTCAAACTTTTGGGGACGACGTTGACACTTGCTGGGGATGGTGCTCTTTCCACAGATGGTCTCTCATCTCTCCTTTTATTCCAACCTTCGGTTTGGTCCGACCCTTTTAGTCGATGATCTGTTGTGAGGAATCATCTTCCGGATGTGTAATATGTGTCCATCGTACTCCATAATTCTCGTGAACCTTCCAATCAACCTGTCGTTCCAACCTTAATATCGGAACGACTTTTGCCTTATTGCCTCGTTCCACGCCTATTCATCTTCATTGTACCGCTTTGGGAGACTTGGTAGTAAGCTCTGAAAAGTCAATTTTCGAAAACAAAAGAAGAGAAAAATGATAGATAAAGAATGTTGACCGCGAATGACAAAAGAAAGGGAAAACTTTTCTGAACTCAAAACTGGGAAAAACTTATCTGAATGTGTAACTGATCCAATGGTTATGCCGCGCCTTTGAGATTAATCTATCCAGTCTATTTATGTCAATCACTTTCTGATGGCCGCATTTTGCTAGAAACAAACGAATGTCCCAACCTTGTCTCATGCGGACACCTGGTAACCATCTCGCCTTGTCACCTCATAGTGCCCTTCAAAGGGTTTTCACTAATGAGATTCTCTCATTTCTATCGACCTCCCGTCGCCTTAGGGTGCCTGTAAAGGTTTTCACCGTAAGACTCTCTCATTTTGTTTCTCTTAGCTTTCTTCGCCTTAAGGTGCCCGCGAGGGTTTTCACCGTTAAGACTCTCATTTTGCTTTCTTTCCAGGCTGGGGTATTATCCATGAAACTCCCTCTAAATGGCTATCCATTTTTAACTTGAGAATCCTGGACTCAGTCGAGGAACGGAGTGTCCTTCTTGGCTTTCATTTGCGTGGCTTGGCATTTCTCAAATACTGATCGAGAGGTCTTTTTGGTCATTAATGCGGTTTTAGTGTACGAGGCTAGAGAAAAGGGATTTAACCTCAACGGGTAGCTCATTACAACTTTCGGAATCCACACTATCTTCAAACGAAACATGACTTCTACCCCAGTTTTGTTGCTTGGGGAATCTTTGATTTTTATTTTATTATGACCGAGCCGTGTGGCGCCTACGTATCCTTCTTGAGGAATCAGGTCAAACGTAGTTCACTTTTTCTTGTGTCTTTTCTTTGTTTCTTTTTCTATTTTGTTACACATCTTCCTTGATGATTCCGAAAGAGGGTATATGAAAGAATAATTAAGGCTCAAAGGGGAAAACAAGGGTAAAGTGTTTGGGTAGTAGAAAAAATTGCCTCTGTCATTTCATTCTCCGAAAAATGCCAACTATAAACAAACGAAACCAAACGTTGACAAATGCATTAAAGAATTACACATAATATCTCTTGACTGCATCAGAATTGATAGCCATATCGGTGCATCTTCCCTCAATATCAGTTAGACATAGGGCGCCGTTGGATAATACTCTAGTCACCACAAATGGTCCCTGCCAATTTGGAGCAAACTTGCCTTTCGCTTCGGCCTGATGTGGTAGAACTCTCTTCAGCACATGCTGTCCCACTTCACATTTCTTGGGACGTACCTTCTTGTTATATGCTCTCGCCATTCTCTTTTGATACAACTGGCCATGACATACTGCTGTCAATCTCTTTTCATCGATCAAGCTTAATTGCGCCAGTCGAGTTTTGACCCACTCATCGTCGTCAATCTCAGCTTCAGCGACAATTCGGAGGGATGGAATTTCAACTTCTGCTGGTATTACCGCTTCAGTCCCGTACACCAACAAGTAAGGAGTTGCACCTACCGAAGTCCGGACGGTAGTGCGATAACCTAACAATGCGAATGGTAACTTTTCATGCCATTGCCTAGACCCTTCTACCATCTTCCTCAATATCTTCTTTATATTCTTATTTGCTGCCTCAACCGCACCATTTGCTTTGGGACGATATGGTGTGGAATTTCGGTGTGTAATCTTGAACTGTTGGCAGACCTCTTTCATCAATCCGCTGTTAAGATTGGCACCGTTATCTATGTGTAATGACCCGGCCCGTCATTACGGGAATTAACCACCCCGTCATGTTGCAATTATATGTTTTATGCTTTTATATCAGTGTTAGAGCCTATCGGGTGAGTTAGGAGTGAATTGAATTGAAAATGAAGCAAATAGCATGTTTAAAGGAAGTTTGAATGTGGAAATTCAACCTAGAGTTGACTATCGAGTTAGAGTGCTCGGAATCGGATTCTGATGATTCGACTAGTTTCGAGGGATCATTTATGACTTAGGAGAGCAATCGGAATTGAATTTGGAGATCCGGTGTAGAAATAGGCTTGAATTGGCTAAGGTTGAATTTTGGCGAAATCCGATCGTTAGGTGAGATTTTGATCCGGGAGTCGGAATGGAATTCCGACAGTTGCAGTAGCTCCGTTAGGTGATTTTGGATATGCCTGCAAATTTTCAGGTCATTCGGATGTCGTTTGGTCGGGTTTTTGATGGAATGTGTAATTCGGAAGTTTTGAAGAAACTTAGGCTTGAATCCGTGTGTAATTGGTGATTTTGATGTTTAGGATGGTGTTTTTATGATTGGAACAAGTTCGTATCGTGTTTTGGAGTATGTTGGTGGTGTTTGTTGGGGTCCCGGGGGCCTCGGGATGATTTCGGACCATCAATCGGGCATTTTTGGAACTTGGAAGTCTGCTGTAAATTGCAGGTTACTGCCCGGGCATTTTAGCCTTCGCGTTCGCGTGGAATGGGCCGCGTTCGCGAAGGCCAGGCTGATCAATGCATCGCGTTCGCGATCAGGTGCGTCGCGTTCGCGTAGGCCAGGAGCCTTGTGCTTCGCGATCGCGTTCCTGGGGTCGCGTTCGCGTAGGCCAGATGGAGGGAATCATCGCGTTCGCGTGACTGGGAGTCGCGAACGCGTAGAAGGAATTTAGGCGGCTGGGAGTTTGAGCATCGCGAACGCGTGGTTGGCGTCGCGTTCGCGAAGGGTAACTGGAGGCCGAGCATCGCGAACGCGTGGGAGCTCACGCGAACGCGTAGAGCAAATTGCTTTGGCAGTGAATTTATATCGCAGAACAGAGGGCTCACGGGTTTCACACCCCAAAACATAATTTTGAGCCCTAGAGAGAAGAAATCACGGGAGATTGCCGGGATTTCATCGGAGATTCGTCGGAGGTAAGTTTTGTGGCTTAATTACATCATTTTAACATGAAATCCTTGGTTAAATTTCTGTAAATGGAAGATTAAATGTGGGTTTTAACCCTAGGCCTAAATTGTAAAAAAACAAGGATTTGAGTGGGCAAATGGAGTCCGATTTTGGTAAATTTTATATGTATGGACTCGTGGTGAGATGAGGGTTCTGGAAATATGAGTTTCGAAATTTTTCGAGATGTGGGCCCGGGGCTCGGGTTTTGCAATTTCGTGATTTTTGATATTTTTCGAGTTCTTTCGATTGGGTTATGTCCCATTAGCCTATTTTGATATATTTGTGCTGATTTGTGCTAGTTTTGACGTGCGTGGATGCCGGTTCGAGGAGTTAAGGCGTCGCGGGCATGAGCTTTCGTCGGTTCGAGGTGGGTAATACTTGTAAATGATGTCCCGAGGGTTAGTAAACCCCGGACTTGCACATCTTAGTGCTGTGTTGAGGTGACTTGCACGCCGGATAACGGGCGTGGGGTAGAGCACCGTTGGGGATTGTGACTTGGTCCGTCCCGCGTAATAATAATAATCACTTAATTGTTGAAATGAATTGGACTAATTATCATGTTTGGGCTTCGTGCTGATTATTTGAATCCTTTAGGGATTGGTATCATTGTCTTGATAACACTGTGCATATTTTTATCTAAATTTAAGATTTAAAATGGTATTTTTGCTATTCAGCATCATTTTTATAAGATTATGAAAAACTTGAACAAGGTCTTAATAACATTTTTTAGCTGTGAGCTAATATGATATTGCTGCCCGTAGGGCTTTCTTGATTATTTGTTAGACCGATTGGGGCCGAGGGCCATATGTTAGGGCATGACATTCATGTGAGCATATGCATACACATGCATGGATCGGACTGCACGCCACCGTGGTATATGGATCGGGCTGCGCGCCGCAGCAGGTGTGATATTAATATTGTGCTTGGGCTGTAGGAGCCCCTCCGGAGTCTGAACCCCCACGGTGAGCACGGGTACCCAAATTGGATCGGGCTACACGCCGTAGCGGTCATATGCATTGCATGGCATACATACATTGATTTACGTGTACTACGTGGCATAACATTTAGCACTCATACATTATCGGCACACATGCATTAGTTGCCTTGTTGACCAGATCTCCTGGTGTAAATTGATAAGGAGTGCTGAGCCCGAGCGGCTGATTTGAGTGCGGACTTGCACTGCTTGAGATTGTATCCAGGTATTGGTATATTATCATGAAAGAAAGTAGCTAAAAATTTAGATTTCTAATAATCTATTCACATATGCTAGAAATGGAATAAAATGATAGTATTTTGAAGTTTAATGATAGTCCTGTATTGTGTAGCAAGAGATAGTGCCTTGCGTGGTTTTCTTCCCTTCAGCATTATTTACTCTTATTACCGCTGAGTTGGAAGTACTCACACCCGACTCCCTGCACCTTGCGTGCAGATCCAGGTACATCACAGTGGAGCTGATTCTATTGCGGCTCGAGAGTGCTTTTGGACAATCGAGGTAGCTGTCAGCGTTCGCAGGACCTGATTCTCCAGTTGTTTGTATTTTTGTTCTGATCTTCTCACACTTGTGCACAGTTATATTCTCTATTTACACTTTGTATACTCTGTAGAGGCTCATGACTCTTGACCTTTCGGTCTATGGGAGTTGGTATGCGTTGGGACTTGGTTCCCCTGTTTCGATATATACATCACTGTTATTTCTATCACTGTTATGCTTAAATTGGATAAAGTGAGCTTGTGGCTCCGTGATTATTGTTGATTGGTCGGGCTGGCCTAGCGGTGTGCTGGGCGCCATCACGACCGGATTTGGGGTCGTGACAAGTTGGTATCAGAGCCTAGGTTTACTAGGCCTCATGAGTCTTGAGCCGGTTGGTAGAGTCTTGTGGATCGGTACGGGGACGCCTGTACTTATCCCCGGGAGGCTGCAAACCTTTAGGAAACACTTCACATTTCTTGGAATTCTTATCGTGCGCACTTGATTCAGCTTGAGATATAATTTTGAAATTCCTTCCGCACGTCTGTGTACGCATCGAGCGCTCAGTAATATAATTGACTTATGGCTTGCAATTCCCCGATCGAGGGGCGAGATATAATCTCCATGAATTTATGTTGGGCCAGTCGGGAGGACTTGAGGCCGGATCCTTGTCTATGGCTTGAGCACCAAAGTATTAATTTTGCGAGTCGGTATTATGAAGTTCATACGATCGGTACTGATCCTTATTATGCAAATGGCAGTTTGATAATGGGAGAGCTGTAAGGTATTCGGTTCTTATTGTGATTTGATATGTAGCCCTAGCTATGGGCGTGAGAAATAATTATCATATCTCGTAATTGGAAGGTAAAGTGCCTTATGTGTAGTGGAACGAGTCTAAACACAGGAAGACTAAAGTGATTTTGATATGTGTTATGATTCGAGCAGGTACAACGCAGGTTCAAGTATAAATTATGATAATATGATTCGTATAGTATTGAGATTTAATGTTGTTGAAATACATTGTGATATCTTGTTGAGTTGTGGATGTATTGTTAGAATGGTTTGGTGATTCTCTGGCAGGTGGATAGGCCAATTTACAAAGGAAACTCGGCCAAAATTTTTGGAAAATTTGGGACTTAGAAAAGATTTTGTCACCTAAAGAGGGGGCGTAACTGTTGTGTGTGAATGAATGCAAGAATTGCAAAAGAGTTAATATTTCTGATGATTGGAATCTCCGCCGAAGCTTGTAAATGACTTGAGTTTAATCTAACTAGGACTTTGTGGCATCATTTGAGTAAGAATGCTATGAGTAGCTAAAAGTGCTTTGATGTATGACTCCGAGCTAAGTTGGGGAGGTTGTTATTGATTAACAGATTGCACTGTCGTGTGCTGTGTTGTCTCTGTCTCTAGGTATGTTGGGAGATTTTGATAAAGGTTATGGTGCTTCGTAGATGTGAAGAAATACTAGGATGTTGTGAACTTATGTTGGTAAATAATGTTCGGTGTATAGAAAAGAAAGATAGCTAATTGGATCTGTATGTAATCATGTTCTACGATGTCAGAACTCTAACAAGACACGAGTGGTTCTGTTCAATAAGACAGTTGAATTATAACTGAATAAGGGTGAATGACGCCCAAAAATGGTTTGCAATGTTCAAGATTTTGCTTGTAACAGTCAGATGCCTTAAGATTGTGTATGTGGCTATAGATGGCGGTTTCGTTAGAGAAGATCAAGGCTTGTGTAATATCATGTGAAGGATGGGATTCTACGTATCCGTATTGGGAAGTAATGATAATAATTCAAAAATCACATGAAGTTCTTCAAAACAAGTATTGTAGAATGTGGTACTCCTGGGAAACATTGAGAGTGGCCTATGGGGTTTTAAACCGTGTGGTCTTATGTACGAGTCTCGTGTGGTAACATGAGTTGAGTTATGGTAGCGCTACAGTAAAGGCTAATACTAAGTTAAAGATGGTTCAGAAAAGAAATTGAGTAAATGGAGCAACTTGTTAATAAACCGAAGCGGTATGATAAGGAATACGATTGATTGTTGGTATGTGATTGAAGTAATGAGTCTTGCAGATATTGTGCAACAAAGTTTTTGAGTGCTGGCAGTTGTGTAACTCGAGATGGGTATAAGGACTCAGTCCTGACAGTTTAACTTATGCAAAGTAATTGGGAGAAAGAGTTTATGATGTGTTTTAATGTGGTTTAAAAATGAGTATATTTTCTGTTGATATGTAAGGCGTGGAATGTGTAATAAGTTTTCTTCTATATGGGATCACGAAAGTCCTTGACTAGTGGAGTGCGCCGATGTTGAGGCGGAGGAAAGGGATATGAATTTCCATGATGTCTTAGTGTGATATGGTATACACGATGTGTTATGGAAAGTTGATAATGGTATATTCTAGGTTTTGAGATCAGTTCATAATATATGGGAAGTCAATAAAATTATTGAGCAGCGCGGACAGCTGCTGGTGATTTAAGAAAATGGTACTGCTATTCTAGTAATTTGGCAGGGTATATGGTGCAAAGGGACAAGGTAATGTAAACGGATAATATTTAGTGGTGTGGTGGTATCCTCTTGTTAGGTTGACATTGATGATTGAGTTGTAAATGGCATAAGGAAGTTTCCGAATGGCTTTTTGTGGTATGAATAGACGCATGATGTGCGTTATGTATTTGTACGGTGAAGTACGGAATCAGGCATGGTGATTCATGTGATATATATGTGTAGGAGACTTGAAGTTCTCGTTAGTCCGCCTATACGGTGGTTGTATATCGTGTGTATCGGCACCATTTTGTGATTATTGGAAATCGGAAGCCCTAGAGGCTCTCTCTTAACTTGATAGGACGAATTCGGAATATGATACTTGATTGCTGACTGGTTGTCATGTGTCAGATTGTCTAGACTAATGTGATATGGACTATGTCGGAAAATGGCACAAATTGCGTAGTAGAGAGCATCAGAGTATGCTCCAACAGAGTAGTTGTACCCAGGACCAGCGGACGGCTGGTAGGCATAGCTTTGTCAGTTGGACCTTAGTGGCGGATGTTAGTGTAGAAGTATCTAGCATTGATTTGTTCTGGTATTGAGGAACTTTGTTGGATGCGTTTCTTGTGGCCAAACTTGAGGCTATATATATATGTTTACCATAATGAGCAACTTGACTCGACACGCATTTCTTTAGCGAGGGTATGGTATCCGGATCGAGTGGCACGCCGCCACGGGTATGTCATTGGAGCGGGTTGCACGCCGCAACAGAATATTGTGAAAATAGAGTTAGTTATATATTACCTGGTATTCAATACTTCCTAGCTTCTGAGGAAGAGTCCGAATTGAGTATCGCTTGGCGAATGGCACATTGTTTGTGTCCTTTCAAGACGTGATAGCATACATTAATTGTTTCACCGTGGGTGAGATTGATTGCTTGGGTTCAGACCTAAATATGTGTGTGGCTGACCGTTTCGAGCTTGATAACTGGAGGTAATCCATGAGTAATAATGTTTGGATAGAATCACGAATCGTGGCAAGGCCACGTGATGTTATGACCTCTCGAGGAGGATTCAGGTACTCTATTTCTATAATGCGAGACGCGATCTCAGTTCTATGTTATGAGGGCACAGATGAATTGAATTTCAGCTCTATTTGCTGGAGACAGTTGTCATGAATTGAGTTGTCATGAGTCGAGTGTGTGCAGACGTTTCTATTGGAGCCTATGTTGTGCTCGTCATGGCTTAGGCCGGTGTTGAGGTGTCATATCACCAGTGCGGTGTGTTATAACCGAAATGATCGTTGAAGCCAACAATGAGTGTGAGTATATTTGATCTCAGCTTGTTAGAAAGGTAATATCGAGGTTGGGCTCCAGAGCATATTGTGGTATCAGTTTTAAAAGGGAAATGGATTTACGAATGGTTGACCTGAGAGAGGGATTCGATATATCGCGTGCTTCAGCTGCCGTGAGCAGGATATGGAGGTGTTGGAATAAGACTCTATCTAATGAAAGAGGTTTTCAGCTAGTATTTGGCTATTGTGGCCAGTTGTTGTGATTAGAGACTATCGTCTCGAGTGATTGGGTTGTTGATACATCATATGATCCCACCCAGAGTAGTGAATATGGGTTATTGCAATGTATTCGAGTGTATCCAAAGTATTAGGCATGGGATTTGCAATTGGCATATGATTTCAGAAAGTACAATGTGATTTATGGTTCAGATGGTCTGTGAAATTTTGACTATGTGGTGTTTTCGGACTTATGTGAGATAGGGTGACGTATGATCACCCGGATATATGCTTGGTAAGGTCATTCGGCTATTGGGTTGCTTCTAGTACAACTCTGAGTCCGCTCGAGGACGAGCGTTTGTTTAAGTTGGGGAGAATGTAATGACCCGGCCCGTCATTACGGGAATTAACCACCCCGTCATGTTGCAATTATATGTTTTATGCTTTTATATCAGTGTTAGAGCCTATCGGGTGAGTTAGGAGTGAATTGAATTGAAAATGAAGCAAATAGCATGTTTAAAGGAAGTTTGAATGTGGAAATTCAACCTAGAGTTGACTATCGAGTTAGAGTGCTCGGAATCGGATTCGATGATTCGACTAGTTTCGAGGGATCATTTATGACTTAGGAGAGCAATCGGAATTGAATTTGGAGATCCGGTGTAGAAATAGGCTTGAATTGGCTAAGGTTGAATTTTGGCGAAATCCGATCGTTAGGTGAGATTTTGATCCGGGAGTCGGAATGGAATTCCGACAGTTGCAGTAGCTCCGTTAGGTGATTTTGGATATGCCTGCAAATTTTCAGGTCATTCGGATGTCGTTTGGTCGGGTTTTTGATGGAATGTGTAATTCGGAAGTTTTGAAGAAACTTAGGCTTGAATCCGTGTGTAATTGGTGATTTTGATGTTTAGGATGGTGTTTTTATGATTGGAACAAGTTCGTATCGTGTTTTGGAGTATGTTGGTGGTGTTTGTTGGGGTCCCGGGGGCCTCGGGATGATTTCGGACCATCAATCGGGCATTTTTGGAACTTGGAAGTCTGCTGTAAATTGCAGGTTACTGCCCAGGCGTTTTAGCCTTCGCGTTCGCGTGGAATGGGCCGCGTTCGCGAAGGCCAGGCTGATCAATGCATCGCGTTCGCGATCAGGTGCGTCGCGTTCGCGTAGGCCAGGAGCCTTGTGCTTCGCGATCGCGTTCCTGGGGTCGCGTTCGCGTAGGCCAGATGGAGGGAATCATCGCGTTCGCGTGACTGGGAGTCGCGAACGCGTAGAAGGAATTTAGGCGGCTGGGAGTTTGAGCATCGCGAACGCGTGGTTGGCGTCGCGTTCGCGAAGGGTAACTGGAGGCCGAGCATCGCGAACGCGTGGGAGCTCACGCGAACGCGTAGAGCAAATTGCTTTGGCAGTGAATTTATATCGCAGAACAGAGGGCTCACGGGTTTCACACCCCAAAACATAATTTTGAGCCCTAGAGAGAAGAAATCACGGGAGATTGCTGGGATTTCATCGGAGATTCGTCGGAGGTAAGTTTTGTGGCTTAATTACATCATTTTAACATGAAATCCTTGGTTAAATTTCTGTAAATGGAAGATTAAATGTGGGTTTTAACCCTAGGCCTAAATTGTAAAAAAACAAGGATTTGAGTGGGCAAATGGAGTCCGATTTTGGTAAATTTTATATGTATGGACTCGTGGTGAGATGAGGGTTCTGGAAATATGAGTTTCGAAATTTTTCGAGATGTGGGCCCGGGGCTCGGGTTTTGCAATTTCGTGATTTTTGATATTTTTCGAGTTCTTTCGATTGGGTTATGTCCCATTAGCCTATTTTGATATATTTGTGCTGATTTGTGCTAGTTTTGACGTGCGTGGATGCCGGTTCGAGGAGTTAAGGCGTCGCGGGCATGAGCTTTCGTCGGTTCGAGGTGGGTAATACTTGTAAATGATGTCCCGAGGGTTAGTAAACCCCGGACTTGCACATCTTAGTGCTGTGTTGAGGTGACTTGCACGCCGGATAACGGGCGTGGGGTAGAGCACCGTTGGGGATTGTGACTTGGTCCGTCCCGCGTAATAATAATAATCACTTAATTGTTGAAATGAATTGGACTAATTATCATGTTTGGGCTTCGTGCTGATTATTTGAATCCTTTAGGGATTGGTATCATTGTCTTGATAACACTGTGCATATTTTTATCTAAATTTAAGGTTTTAAATGGTATTTTGCTATTCAGCATTTTTATAAGGTTATGAAAAACTTGAACAAGGTCTTAATGACATTTTTAGCTGTGAGCTAATATGATATTGTTGCCCGCGGGGCTTTCTTGATTATTTGTTAGACGACTGATTGGGGCCGAGGGACATATGTTAGGGCATGACGATTTATGTGAGCATATGCATACACATGCATGGATCGGACTGCACGCCGCAATGGTATACGGATCGGGCTGTGCGCCGCAGCAGGTGTGATATTAATATTTGTGATGGCCCGGCCCGTCGTCACGAGAATTACCACCCCGTTATGTTGAAATTGTATCCAAATTGGATCGGGCTACACGCCGTAGCGGTCATATGCATTGCATGGCATACATACATTGGTTTACGTGTACTACGTGGCATAACATTTAGCACTCATACATTACTGGCACACATGCATTAGTTGCCTTATTGACCAGATCTCCTGGTGTAAATTGATAAGGAGTGCTGAGCCCGAGAGGCTGATTTGAGTGCGGACTTGCACTGCTTGAGATTGTATCCAGGTATTGGTATATTATCATGAAAGAAAGTAGCTAAAAATTTAGATTTCTAATAATCTATTCACATATGCTAGAAATGGAATAAAATGATAGTATTTTGAAGTTTAATGATAGTCCTGTATTGTGTAGCAAGAGATAGTGCCTTGCGTGGTTTTCTTCCCTTCAGCATTATTTACTCTTATTACCGCTGAGTTGGAAGTACTCACACCCGACTCCCTGCACCTTGCGTGCAGATCCAGGTACATCACAGTGGAGCTGATTCTATTGCGGCTCGAGAGTGCTTTTGGACAATCGAGGTAGCTGTCAGCGTTCGCAGGACCTGATTCTCCAGTTGTTTGTATTTTTGTTCTGATCTTCTCACACTTGTGCACAGTTATATTCTCTATTTACACTTTGTATACTCTGTAGAGGCTCATGACTCTTGACCTTTCGGTCTATGGGAGTTGGTATGCGTTGGGACTTGGTTCCCCTGTTTCGATATATACATCACTGTTATTTTACAATTGTTATGCTTAAATTGGATAAAGTGAGCTTGTGGCTCCGTGATTATTGTTGATTGGTCGGGCTGGCCTAGCAGTGTGCTGGGCGCCATCACGACCGGATTTGGGGTCGTGACACTATGATGATTATCTTTGGAATTCCAAACCTGCAGATGATGTGGGAATGTACGAAGTCCACCACCGCCTTTCTTGGTCACTGATTTGAAGGTTTTGGCCTCCACCCACTTGGTAAAATAATCGATCGTTACCAAAATGAACCTATGACCATTGGAAGTCGCAGGTTCTATAGGTCCAATAACATCCATACCCCATGCAACAAACGGCCATGGTGCTGACATTGTATGCAATTCAGTCGGTGGAGAATGAATCAAATCTCCGTGTATCTGACACTGATGGCATCTTTGCACAAAACTTATACAATCACGCTCCATAGTGAGCCAGTAATATCCTGCTCGAAGAATCTTCTTTGCCAATACATATCCGCTCATGTGTGGCCCACAAACTCCGGAGTGTATATATGTCATCACTGTTGTGGCTTGACTCGCATCTATACATCTCAACAATCCCAAATCTGGGGTTCTTTTGTACAACACCCCTCCAATAAGAAAAAATCTGTTTGCCAGTCGCCAAATGGCTCTCTTTTGATCTCCAGTTGCCTGCTCTGGGTATATTCCTAACATGAGGTATTCTTTGACGTCATGAAACCATGGCTCGCCATCCATCTCTTCCTCTATCATATTGCAATAAGCATGCTGATTCCGGATCCGAATATGTAATGGATCAACACGAACCTTGTCCGGGTGATGTAGCATTGACGCCAAAGTAGCCAGAGCATCGGCAACCTCATTATGCATCCTTGGGATATGCCTGAATTCTACTGATCGGAAACGCTTGGTCAGATCATGCAAACATTGACGATACGGGATAAGCTTCAAATCTCTGGTTTCCCATGCTCCCTGAATCTGATGTACCAGAAGGTCCGAGTCCCCCAAGACCAAGACGTCCCGTACATCCATGTCTACCGCTAATCGCAACCCTAAGATGCATGCCTCATACTCAGCCATATTGTTGGTACAATGAAAACGCAGTTGAGCAGTAACAGGATAATGATGTCCCGTTTCAGAGATAAGCACGCTCCTATTCCGACTCCTTTTGCGTTCGCCGCTCCGTCGAAGAAAAGCTTCCACCCTAGATCCTCGGTTAACTCCAACCCATCAATTTGCAATACTTCTTCGTCTGGAAAATACGTCCTCAAAGGTTCGTATCCATCATCAACAGGATTCTCAACTAAGTGATCGGCTAGGGCTTGAGCTTTCATAGCCGTCCTTGTCACGTATATGATGTCGAACTCTGTGAGTAATATTTGCCATTTTGCTAACCTCCCTGTAGGCATAGGTTTCTGGAAAATATACTTCAACGGATCCAAACGCGAAATGAGGTAAGTGGTGTAAGAAGACAAATAATGTTTCAGCTTTTGGGCTACCCAAGTCAAAGCACAGCAGGTCTTTTCCAAATGAGTGTACTTAACCTCGTGGATCGTGAATTTCTTACTGAGATAGTAAATGGCCCGTTCCATCCTGCCTGTAAGATCATGCTGCCCCAGTACGCAGCCTAACGAATTCTCCAAAACCGTCAGATAAAGAATCAGGGGTCTACCCGGTTCAGGCGGAACCAGTACGGGTGGGTTTGACAGATACCCTTTGATTTGGTCAAACGCTTCCTGACATTCTGTCATCCATTCTATCGCAGCGTCTTTCTTCAACAGACGGAATATGGGCTCACAGGTTGCTGTAAGCTGAGCAATAAACCTACCGATGTAATTTAACCTTCCCAACAAACTCATTACCTCTGTTTTATTCCTTGGCGGGGGTAACTCCTGGATGGACTTAATTTTGGATGGATCCAACTCAATGCCCCATCGGCTGACGATGAATCCTAGCAACTTTCCTAACGGAACTCCGAATGCGCATTTGGCCGGATTGAGCTTGATATCATATTTACGGTCTTTGGAAACACTTCCTGAGATCGGCAATGTGGTCTTCTTGACGTCTAGATTTTATGATCACATCATCCACGTACACTTCAATTCCTTTGTGTATCATGTCATGGAATACCGTAGTCATCGCCCTCATGTATGTTGCCCCTGTGTTCTTCAAACCGAACGGCATCACCCGGTAGCAATAAGTCCCCCATAGTGTGATGAAAGCCGTCTTTTCTGCGTCCTCTTCATCCATCAAGATCTGATGATATCCCGCGTAGCAGTCCACAAAGGATCCGATTTCACGTCCGGCACAATTATCAATCAGGATATGGATATTGGGAAGAGGGAAATTATCTTTAGGGCTCGCCTTGTTGAGATTGCGGTAGTCCACGCATACTCTGATCTTCCCGTCTTTCTTTGGCACCGGTACTACGTTAGCCAACCATTCAGGGTATCGAGTGACACGAATGACTTTTGCCTGCAACTGCTTGGTTACTTCCTTCTTGATCTTTACACTCATCTCCGTCTTGAATTTCCGCAGTTTTTGCTTGACGGGAGGACATGCCGGTTCAGTGGGTAATTTGTGAACCACTAGATCAGTGCTGAGTCCTGGCATGTCGTCGTACGACCATGCGAAAATGTCTTTAAACTCCATGAGTGTTTTGATCAACTCTTCTCTCAGATTGGGTTCAATATGGACACTTATTCTGGTTTCTTTGACGTCATCTGTGCCCCCCAGATTAACAACCTCGGTATCATTTAAATTTGGTTTGGGTTTTTCCTCGAAGTGACTTAATTCTTCACCGATTTCTTCTACGGCTTCATCATCGCCGTATTCCGATTCACTCTCGTCATCTCTTATTCCATGCGTTATTATTTCCAAACCCGATTGACTTTCTAGACTGGGTTGATTAATCTTTAAGCACGCCATATCATTAAGATCAGTTGAAAGAAAGTTGCTCAGAAAAGTAGAAAGAAGGAAAATAAACAAAATTATAAACGAAAGGAACAAAATTTCATTAATGGGAACAGTACAAGGAAAAACAAACTTGCGAACTCAAATCAAAACGAACTGAAACAAACGGATTTTACTTCGGGGACAATCCCAACACAAAATTTCGAAAGAAAACAATCCAAAACAAACTACCAAGACTCCTTCCGGACAGGGAGAGGAGTAGCCTTCCAATTATTCAACTTTGCTTTCGATCCCACAAATTGTATATCGGCATGGCTGGATCCTTCGCCATCCTCTAGCATGCATACATGTGCGAATAGGTCCTCGAATTTTCTTAAGAACTCTTCGTCTGGCCTAACCATAGTACTGGGAACCTTTGTCGTCGGATGTCCTCTTACTCCAGACCTGACAAAAGATCGGGAAAGGCGCGGAACAGGCTTCGGGAGCACCCATGTCTTCTGCTTATTCCTCTTGGCTCGCTGGATGTCCTCTGATGTTGGCTTGAATCCCAAGCCGAAGGTTCCCACATTTTCGACCACGGATACCGGTTGTATGATTCCTTGCAGAGATGCACCTAAACCTTTGCCGGGTACGAAACCGTTTCTCAGCATTTCATGAGCCACCATGACGTCTGCGGTAATTATTCTGTCATTGGGAATGCATTCCCCTTCCGGAACTCGGTTGGCGGATACCACATCGCAGATCTGGTATACCCATGGCCCAACATCCTCTTCTGCCTCAACAAAGGGGATGATGGTGCCCGGTTGTAGATCATTCTCTCCATGGACGACGATCTCCTGTTGGTCCCACTCAAATTTGACGAGTTGGTGTAGGCTGGATGGAACTGCTCTTGCGGCATGGATCCACGGTCGCCCTATCAGAAGGTTATATGACACCACCATGTCCAGCACTTGGAATTCCATGGTGAACTCCACTGGCCCAATTGTCAAGATTAACACTATGTCCCCAACCGATGCCTTGCCTCCTCCATCAAACCCTCGGACACATATGCTGTTCTTGCGTATCCTGCCGATATCCACTTTCAATTTGTTTAGTGTAGAGAGAGGACAAATGTTCGCACTGGACCCATTGTCGACCAGGACTTTGCCGACCACCGACTCCTCACACTTCACCGTAAGATATAAAGCCATGTTGTGCTCGGTGCCTTCCTCAAGGCAACTCGTCATCGGTGAAGGTGATCCGATTCGCTTCGAAGATCCTATTGGTGATCTTCTCCAAATGACTCACCGAGATTTTATCAGGTACGTGGCCCTCATTCAGAACTTTCATCAAAGCTTGCCGGTGTTCTTCAGAATGTATCAACAAGGACAACAATGAGATTTGCGCAGGAGTCTTCTTCAACTGCTCTAAGACAGAGTAGTCATGCAGCTTCATCTTTTTCAGGAATTCTTCCGCCTCTTCATCAGTTACCGGCTTTTTCAATGCTGCCGGAGTGGTCTTCCTCAATTCCGCAGGGGCAAAACATCTCCCTGAACGGGTCAACCCTTGCGTTTCGCAGACTTCTTCTTTAACTTCTTTTCCTTTGTAGGTTGTCATGACCCGATCATAATTCCATGGAATAGCTTTTCTATCAGCTATTGGCAACTGTATTACTGGCTTGATGATGAAAGGATCCACTCGAACACCCGCTACAGTTAAAACGGGTATGGTTGCTGCCCCTGGTACAACTATTTTTTCTCCATCTGGCCTCATGGGCGCTTTGTTCACACTTCCCTTTTCTGCTTCCAATCCCCCTTGTACGTCCTTCTTGCAGATGAGTGACTCATCAAGGCTTGGCCCCTTTTTCATTCTTACCCCACTAGACTTGATCATCATTATAGTCTGAGAGGTTTTCTCCTTTCCCTCTTCTACCCGTACCAACTCGATCATGTTGGTCTCATGATGAGTTGGAAGTGGATTTTGGTTGATGTTGGGCTCCGCCGGAGTCTGGACCTCAATTCGGCGAGTGTCGATGAGTTCCTGGATAGCTGTTTTCAACCTCCAACACTTTTCCGTGTCGTGCCCCGGACATCCTGAGCAGTATGCACAATTTACTGAATGATCCGGATTCTTTGGAAGAGGGTTTGGTAGCTTAGCCTCGACCGGATTTAGCAACCCTACTTGCTTCAAACGGTGGAACAAACTAGTGTAAGACTCTCCCAAGGGAGTAAAAGTCTTTGGCCTTGGCGCCCTGTTGCTCTTGAACGCTTGGTTCGGACGAAAACCCGCGCCCGTGGGATCTCTATACGCTCTTGGGGGTGGATAATTATTTTGCGGGTTTGGTGCACGCCATGGTGCATGGACGGGAGGTGTGGCATATGACTGGGCGTGATGGACAGTAAAATGGGGATCGGGTGCTGGATAGTAGTGTTGCGGGTGGTTATATGGATTGTGGAAGTAATTTCGGTGGTGAGGTTGTGGCGGGTTATACTGGGGTGCGGGGCCTCTGTTTCTGAACCATGTTCCGGACTCGACTGCCGTGACTTTTTCTTTCCTCTTTTTCCCAAGCACTCCTCCGGTACCACTTTGGATAGCTTGAGTGGTGGCTTTCAACGCTGAATAGCTCATGATCTTGTTGGCTTTCAAGTCTTCCTCGATCATAGCCCCCATCTTTATCACCTCAGTGAATGACTTACCCACGGACGTCACCAGATGTCCGAAATAGGTTGGCTCCAGTGTCTGTAGGAAGTAATCCACCATCTCGTTCTCTCTCATAGGCGGATCTACCCTTGCTGCCTGTTCCCTCCAGCGGAAACCAAATTCTCTAAAACTTTCGGCGGGTTTCTTCTCTAACTTTAGCAATGATAAGCGGTCCGGGACTATTTCAAGATTGTACTGGAACTGGCCAATGAATGCTTGAGCCAAATCATCCCATGTAAACCATCTGCTGGGATCCTGCCTAGTGTACCACTCTAGTGCGGATCCCCCCAAACTCTGACCGAAGTAAGCTATCAGAATCTCGTCTCGTCCTCCGGCTCCTCGCATTTTACTACAAAACCCTCGAAGATGGGCTACCGGATCACCATGCCCCTCGTATAGGTCAAACTTGGGCATTTTGAACCCGGCTGGCAACTGGACATCTGGGAATGGACACAGATCCTTGTAAGCGACACTGACCTGGTTGCCCAAACCGTGCATGTTCCTGAAGGACTGCTCCGGGCTTTTAACTTTTCTAATAACTTCCTCATGTTCCGAACTTTGGAAGTGCTTTTCCGGTTCTGCCGGATTATCCCAGTGAGGGGTGTGTGGATGCGGTTCAGGAGCCCTAAAGATAGGCTCGGGAGGGTAGTAAGAATTGTCATGGATTTGAACATGCGGCTCACCGGACGACTTTTGTAGAGTAGCAGGTGGGGGTGCCACAAAAACAGAGGTGACCGGAGGAGGATTTTGTTTGGCTGGTGGAATTTGGGTGGCATAAGGGTTTTCCCCTTGATAGTATGGATAGAGTGGGGCGCTTGTCGAAGGATCAAGGGGTGGATGTTCTGGAGCTGATGCGAGAGTAGGGAGGTTTGGTGAAGACTGTCCCCTAGCCCAGGCTAGGTGCATCTCTGTTATCTGCTGTTTCAACCGATCTACCTCTTCTTTCATGATCTGTATCTCTGATTTCTCTTCCTCGAGGCTTTTACCGGAACTAGACATGCTTGCTGGAATTGGCCCTTTAGATCTAGTACGGTAATGGTGGTTGCCAGGATATTATGTCAAACCAACTGCTAAACCTTTCTAGAATGCAACAAACTTGTTAGCTTACTGAGTTTAACAGATATGTTATAGCACGTTGGATGCAATGCACCTAACCAAATAACCCTTTCTATATGTACTCATCACATGCGTCATTCCAGCTTCTTTTCTTCTTTGTTGTTTTTTTTTTCTTTTTTTTTCTTTTTCCCTTTTTCAATTATCCTTGAAAACCTTATTGTTATTAACCTTCATGTTCTTTTCCTTTCTTTCTAGTGGTGGTCGAATCTTATGTGGATTGCCTACGTATCACGTCCCCGCGTGAATCAGACCGAGCGTAGTTCTGGTAACAACATTGTGGCGAAATTCCAGAATTCTTATATCAAAACTCTTATGGTTAAAAAACATGTCTTACAATAATCAACAAAATAAGAGAAATGCTTGACTCGAGACTAAAATGCCAAACAACTTGACTCAAAATTTCAAAAATACATTTTTAATCAAAAGTCTAGTGCTCTTAAGTTCCTGGGGGCCCGCGAGGCATCATTCGGCCTTGCCGCGGGCCTTGGTGTGAGGTCCTTGTGTAGTTCCCTTAACTCTTTCATGATCTGATGAACGTAGTCCATAACTGAAGCAAAAAGGGCGGTGCGGGGCATTTGTTCACAAGCTAAGCATTTCATGGTGACATAATGCCCGATTTCTCCAATTTTGTCCTTGATCATGTCCCTTTCTCTGAGTAGCTATTCTATCTACTGGTTCTTCACCCCCAATCTTCGAGCATTGTTGGTGACTTGGTCTAAGAGCCCTATCCACTTGTTCTTGCAGTCGGGCCATCAAATTGTGGCAACGGTCGAGGTCTGCTCTGGCATCCCGGGCTTGCTTGAAAACCCGCTCCCTAAGGATAACGTTTGCTTCCCTTAGATTAGTGATGATCTCAACGTACTCTTCTTCCACCCGTTGTAGGTGAAGTGCCTGTTGATGTGCCTCCTTTCTCCAGCTGGCACGGATCCTCATTGTTTGGGTCTTCGACTCTTCCAATTCTCTTTGGACATCGGTAACTTGGTTTTTTAAACCCTTTATCAATTTTTCGTCTGATCGACTCCTCAACTGTCTGTCAGCATCCCTTTTCATTCGCTGGATTTGAGCTCTCAAAAAGTCGTTTTCTTGTGCCAACTTCTTTTTATCTCCTTCGTCGGCGGCAACTTGCATATCCTTTTCAAATTGGAGATCTTGGACCCGTTGCTCTATCTTGCCAATCCTTGTTCTGTAAACCTCTTCCTTAGCTAACCAGTCCCATTGTTCTTGTGACGCTTCAGCAAATTCCCTGAGGTGAGGTCTCTTGGCTGGTCTTTCACCCGATGTTTCTCCTTTGTACCAAGTAAGATATCTGGGTACAACCTCTCCTCTAGCTCGATCCTGCACACAAGTGTTTGCCTCCAGATATTGGCATTTGCTCCTGTCACACCTCCTTTTGGCGCAGGCCCGCGAGGGCGCGAATATAAAAAAGGAGTTTTTCTAATTAAAGGACAATCAAATCGGGATTCATTTATTGAGATATTCAGAGTCTCCACTTGAGAGATTTATGGTGTCCCAAGTCACCGGTTGAATCCTGAATTGAGGAAAGGTTTGACTCTATTTAACAGTCTGCGTACCAGAAATCCGGATAAGGAATTCTGTTAACCCGGGAGAAGGTGTGTGATGACCCGGCCCGTCGTCACGAGAATTATCACCCCGTTATGTTGTAAATGCATGTTTGATGATTTTATATCAGTGTTAGAACCTATCGGGTGAGTTAGGAGTGAATTGGATTGAAAATGAGGCATATAGCCTTTTTGAAGGAAACTTGAATAAGGAAAGTCAACCTGAAGTTGACTATTTGGTTAGAGGGCTCGGAATCGGATTTTGATGATTCGATTAGTTCCGGGAGGTGATTTGTGACTTAGGGGAGCGATCGGAATTGAATTTGGAGGCCCGGTGTAGAAATAGGCTTGAATTGGCTAAGGTTGAATTTTGGCGAAATCCGAACGGTAGGTGAGATTTTGATCCGGGGTCGGAATGGAATTCCGACAGTTGCAGTAGCTTCGTTAGGTGATTTTGGATGTGCCTGCAAAATTTCAGGTCATTCGGACATCGTTTGATCGGGTTTTTGATTGAATGCGTAATTCGGAAAGTTTTAAGGAATTTAGGCTTGAATCCGTGTGTAATTGGTGATTTTGATGTTTAGGATGGTGTTTTTATGATTAGAACAAGTTTGAAACGTGTTATGGGGTATGTTGGTGGTTTTCGTTGGGGTCCCGGGGGCCTCGGGTTGATTTCGGGGGTCCAAACGGACCATTTCTTCTATTTTTGAACTGCTGTTGGCTGCTGGTTTTGTTGCAGACGGATGCTCTATGCGATCGCATAGGGTTATTGCGATCGCATAGAAGGATGGAAGTGAGCCCCGAGTTGTTCTATGCGATCGCGTAATAGGAGATGCGATCGCATAGGTATGGAAACTGGCACTATGCGATCGCAGGGTCACTGGTGCGATCGCATAGGGTAAAATGATCCGGGGTGCCTAAGAAGCTTATTGTTCTATGCGATCGCGTGGTCGGTCTGCGATCGCATAGTAGTAATTTGGAGCCTGGGTGAGATGTTCTATGCGATCGCGGAGAGGTAGTGCGATCGCATAGCCTTAATTATTTCGAGCTATCATTTGTTCTACGCGATCGCAAGGATGGGATGCGATCGCATAGTGTAAACGGCCCAGGCAGTGAATTAAAACCAGAAACATTTCACATACGGGTTCATTAACCCAAAACTCCATTTTTGAGTTCCAAGAGGAGAAATTGACGGGAGATTGCTGGGAAATCATCGGGGTTTCGTTGGAGGTAAGTTTTGTGGCTTAATTACATCATTTTAACATGAAATCCTTGGTTAATTCGCTGTAAATGGGAGATTAGATGTGGGTTTTAACCCTAGGCCTAAATTGTAGAAAAACAAGGATTTGAGTGGGCAAATGGAGTCCGATTTTGGTAAAATTGATATGCTTAGACTCGTATTGAGATGAGGGTTCCGAATATGTGACTTTCGTAAATTTTCGGAATGTGGGCCCGGGGCTCGGGTTTTGACAACTTTGGGAATTTTGATGTAAATTGAGTTGTATTGATTGGGTGTCGTCCCATTGGCCTAAATTGTTGTATTTTTACCGTATTTGATCAGATTCTACGCGTGCGGAGCTTGATTCTCGTGGCAAGGGCATTGCGGAGTAGTCGTCGCGCCGTATCGAGGTGAGTAATAGATGTGGGTGATGACCAGCGGGTTCGAAACCCCGGTATACCACTTTGTGACGCTCTGTATAGCGGCGAGACACGCACACTCTTGAGAGTGCGGGGTCGATCATGAATCGGAGACTATATATTAGTCCGACCTGTTGATACTGTATTATTGGTTATTCTCGAGCCGTTGAACCCCCTTCTTGGACGGTTGAGTATACTTGTGGGCTGTGATAATGGCCACTCTTGAGCCGAGGAACCCCCTCTTGGGCGGTTGAGTATACATGTGGGCCGTGAGCCAGTTATTGGATCCCGCGAGGATCGTTATCATTGTCTTATCACATAGACATGCTAGTTTACTACTAGTCCACAACTATTTTTGTTATTATGCTAATTCCAGTCTCTGGAACTTGATATTACTGTTTTCCAACTGAAAAATGATAAAAGAGTTTTCAAAAACTACTTTTGAGCTTGCGAGGCTGTATCTGCATATTAGCTGACTAGTAGTGGATCGGGCTGCGCGCCGCAGCGAGATATATGTTGGATCGGACTGCACGCCGCAGGAATATCTCTATGAGATGTGCTTGGGCTGTAGGAGCCCCTCCGGAGTCCGAACCCCCACAGTGAGCACGGGTACCCAAAATTGGAGTCGGGCTACACGCCGTAGCGGTCATATCATGCATTGCATCGCATTTAGCTACATCTGCTAGCTGTTATGCTATTTATTGGTAATTGTTGGAACAGGTACAGTGAAGATTGATTCTATGACAGGGTAGCTGATTATAGCTTTACATAGTGCTTTATTGCGGATTTCTTTTCTGCGCTGTCTTACCCTTATTTATTACCACTGAGTCTGGCAGTACTCATTTTACTCCCTGCACCTTGTGTGCAGATCCAGGTACCTCTCAGCAGTGAGCCAGTAGCTGTGCGAGGCGACGTTTGTGGATATTCGAGGTAGCTGCAGAGTCCGCAGGACCTGATATTCCTTCTTACTGTCTTGATGTTGTATTGACTTTTCTTTCCGCACTTGGTATCTTGTAAACCTTTATACACTTATGTTCTTTAGAGGCTCATGACTCTTGACCCTTCGGTCTATGGGAGTTAGTATATTTTGGGACTTGGTTTCCCCGTTGTTGGTATACGTATTACTATTGTTTAATATTTTGAAATGCGTAAATGGGTTAAAGAGAGCTTCTAGCTCCGTTGTTGATATTGATTGGTTAGGTTGGCTTAGCAATGCGCTGGGCGCCATCACGACCGGATTTGGGGTCGTGACACATGTGGGTATGCCCACTAATGTCCTGTGAGTGCTTACACGGTCGCTCAACTGTTATATTTGGCTTGATTATCTGATTTTAATACAAATATGAACTAATGTGCAAACTACCATTCCAAATCGTTTTAATTGTTAGAAGAAAAATATAATGTCGTGAGAATATATCTCGAATTCCGTCACATAAATGTGTCCGCAATTTTTGATATATTCCGACTTCATCGGGATTTGGATTGGGGTCACATAAATGTGTACCCGAAATTAGGGAGGTATTATTATTAAATACGCGCTTAAAGATGCTAACGCATTATTATTTTTTGAGAAAAGCCGCGGAATTTGCTAAACGGCATGTCCCGTAATCTAAGTAATATTTATTAAAAGAGAAAAATTCTAATTAATTACGAGTTAAAATATGTAGCATACTAATTGCTAGATTAACCGACATTGATGGAAGAGAAATTACTTTTAAAACAATTTTTTTAAAAAAAAATATATAAAATATATATAAAAATTTCAATTTCAAAATTACCAATAAAAATAAAATTAAAATTTCGAAATTATAAGTAAAATAAAATAAAATTTCGAAATTACAAATAAAATAAAATAAAATTTCGAATTTTGTAAATAAAAGATAAAATTTGACGACTAAATATTCGAAAGAAACTGAACATAACTAGATTAAAACTTATAGTGTTATATGGAAACATTAAAAAAAAATTCCTAAAGTGGCTACATTTCTATGGATTTGTATTAAAAAAAACAAAAGGAATCGAATCTTCTTTATTAAACAATTTGATTAGAATTATAATTTAATGAACGTATTAAAATAGGTGCAACTGACAAATTATAATTAAATTAACACAAAAGAAAATTATGTCATGCCTTACTAAAATCGAGTTATAGATAAAATATGGCATGTATAAGTAATATATTAAAATAAACCAACTATCCCATGTCGAACAAAATAATTAAATTTCTAATCGAATTTTTACAATTAATTTAGCAAACTTCTATTAATTAAAACCCCGTCTCGTGTCATATTTTTATAAATAAGCATTACTAAAATCCGAAATGACAAATAACATAAAAAGATATATATCAAAATAAACTAACCATTTTTTAATTAAATTGACTTAATCATTTTTTAAAACTAAAGAAATTAATCGCTAATGGACGTCATTAACTAGATTAAACACTAGCTTACATATTGCCTAATAAAATTTGATACAAAGGAATCGTATAATAAAATTAAATACATAATTATATACATATATATATATATATATATATATACTACTACTACTACTACTACTAATATATATATATATACTACTACTACTACTAAGACTTAAACTGCAATTATACGGAATACTTTACTAATAACAGTTAAAAGCCGCAAATGAATTAATTAAAACATACTATTCATAGCGCTTTTAATAAATTATAAAAGAACTAAAGTTAATTAGTAAACCGCATCCTATTTTTATTATTAAGAAAATTTTAATCGAAATTGCGCAAACGCATATTCCAAATTAATAAAGAGGTTTACAATTATATTACGCGAAACGTATATATAATCGTAATATTAATCTAAATCGGTCGTAAAACAAAATTATGAATATTTATCGATTTGTTAGATCTAAATTACTGAACAAATTAATTAAATTACTATTATTAACACTACATATTATGGCTTATTAACTCATACTTGACATACTAAATTTATAATAAAGGAGAAAAACTTAACGAGGTACAACAGTCAAATAGTTATATAAAGTACATCCTTAATCTTAAACATAAAACATAAAATAAATAACTATGAATTTAACACGAATATTATTAATACATAATCAAATTTCAGGTCCAAACTTTGATTATGCTTTGACTGATGTCCATGGGAATACCTGAAAAGGAATAGGAGATGAAAATAATCAATATGAGCAATAATTCCAGCAATGCAACAATAGCAACCAGCAAACCCAGTAACAGATTTTAAAACCAATTAAAAACTTCTAATAGCAACAAGCATCAACACCCAAAACAGGCAACCGAAATAATTCTCAACTCTCAAATTCTCACTATCTTTTTTAGTATTCAAGACCTCTCAAGTGTATATGTTATCATTTTTTTTCTTAGTGTCTGCTCTCTTCTTTTTCTATCCGTCTCTTCTCTCCTCTCTTTTTTTTTCAGTCTCCCTCCGTTTTTCAGAATGCTCCCCTCTTTTATATGCTTTATTTCTTGATTTAAGCCTTAGTGGATAATTAATTAGTCTATTCTTTAACCCTTAAAATTAGAAAGGTGTTCCCCACTAACCTTTATCTATTAACCTTTTAAAATCCACTTAGAATTGTCTCCAATCAGTTCATTAGTAGCCCTTAATCAACCAGCAAACCTTTATTCCTAAAGTTGATATTATTATGCTATGCTACCTAATTTGACCCCTTCAAATAACACTCACATTCGTCCAACAACAGACACATTAAAGATTCTGACAGTAACCAATAACTTTCCAACTTAAACAATCTAACAAATTAAAACATTCATTCAAAAACAAAGGTCACATATATCACAAAATAGATAAACTAACTAAATATACCTAATGGAAGCTAAGATATGCTAGTAAAAAAAATAGAATAAAGGAAATCACAATTCATGCCAAGCACTCTTCAAGCTACTGTGACGAGATGAGAGCATAATGAACACATTAAGAAAACCAATTTCATTGTACTAACTTTGTTACTTTCTCATTTAATCCATAAAACAACACATATAGAGCTAATTTCTACTTCTTTAATTGCTAACAAAACTGATATGCAGAAAGCAAACAAAATTACATAATAAAATATTTAAACCAAAAACTAAAGACAACAGAAACTTTCATGTAAGGAAAATGATGAATTAAAGGAAATGAAGGAAAAGAAAAAAATACTTTGATATGGAAATTCTGTCGATAAATTGAGAGACAAATTTTTCATGAAATGGATACATCTCATATTCGTTCTTCCAGATCACAACGAAACCAAAAACAAACGGACCAGAAGAAAATTCCAATGAAACTTCGATCGAGCTCGACCGGAACATGGTTACCTTACTCGACTATCTTGACTCGACCTCGGCTCGCTCCGTAGCAGATGAAACAGTATAAAGGACTGCTTGTTGGGGTGAAGGGCGAGTTGTCCTTTGGTATGGCTGTTCGAGTTGGAGGCCGCTCGAGCTGGAGGAGCGACTGGTCGGTGCGGCAGTGTTCACGACGTGGGGGGGGGGGCGTGTTTGGTCGTCGATTTTTTGGAGTTCCGACGATTTTTGGCGGAGACGAGGGGGAGTGGCGGTGTTGTTGTTCAACGACGAGGTTGATTTCTTCAGCGACGGCTGCATCGAGGAAGGGGACTGGTCGACGGCTTCTGTGGTGGTGAAAATAGATTTCCGACGAGTGAGGTCGCTAGCGGCGGCGGCTGTGTGTTCAGAGGCACGAGTGGCTGTTATTCTCAAGCGGTCGGTCTTAGATGGGGTGGGGCTGGCCGGTTGGGTGGCTGTGGGTGGCTGGAGGAAGGTGACGGTTGTGGGTGAAGGTGGGGTGGTCGGCGGCTGGAGAAGATGAAGGGGGGTGAAGTGATTTAGGTTTAGGGTTAAGAAAAATGAAGATAAAAATTAAAGAGGGGGGTTCATTTGGGTTGTGTCTGAAACGGGTCGCGGCGAACGGAATTGGGCTGGGTAGTGGGTGAATTGGGATGGGTTTTAAGGATTGGGCTTAGGGATTTAATTAAAAATAGCCCAATCCAAATTTCTCCTTGCTATTTTTTGCTCTCTCTTGTTTTATTTTCTAATTTCAAAAATCAAAAATCCTAGATTAAATTATAGAAATCAAAAAGTATCTTTAAAAGAATACTAGTTGAATCTCGATAATAGTTATCACACATAATTAACATACCAAAAATTAAAAACAAGAATTACACAATTGGACATTAAATGGTAAAAAAAAATGCAAAAAATATATTATTTTGTGATTTTTTAATTTCTTAAAACAAACTTAATTACTCTTAATTATAAACTTGAATTTATATGCAAATGCAAGATATTTTTTATATTTTATTTATTTAAACAAATAAATATGCACGGATAAATGCAAACAATTCAAGAAAAATAACACAAAATTCACAAATATTGCAAACAACACAAAACTCTTTTATTTTGAATTTTTGGGAGTAATTCTCATATAGTGCAAAAATCATGTGCTCACAGCTGCCCCTCGTAAACACGAAGAGTTTTTCGTGCAAAGACAAGTGAGCGGATACGAGCAATTTTTTGCCCATTTGAGCACTCCGTGAGAAGCATTTTCTTTTTTTTTTTCAAAATTTTGACCGAACCTTTGCTTCAAAAGGTTTCCTACATATCCCTGGCTAAAAGGGAATCAGGTCAATGTAGTTCGGAAAGTTTTGGTAGCTGGGACTACCAATGAAACTGCGATTTTTGCTGTTACTATTGCTGTTGTTGCGGTTAC
>JASVEL010005259.1:0-22578 GCA_032618575.1 Nicotiana noctiflora
CAACCCTTTGCAAGGTTGACCGCTCTTAGGCCAATTATTTAACTTATAACCTATTTATTCAATTCCAGTGTTTTATCCTATTTAAAAAACTAACCACTTATGAAACCTAGCACTACAGCTATAACCAATCCTCCTAAAGTTCAATCAATTAATCAAATACTCATACTTAACAAGAACTGGCAGAACTTAACCATCTTTCAACATTAGTTGCACATTAGAACACATATGATCAGATCAACATGCATTAATTTAACTTAAACTCAGAGGAAACAATTGATATGGTTGAATTTCAGTCAATTAATTCACATCATCAGACCACATGCAACACAGTATGAATTCATGTCAACTTCAGATTTGATTACTACCAGTTCAAGTCACTTTAAGAACTACTAGGATTCATGATATAAGTACAGTGAAGGCCATAACAATCAGCAAGGTATAACATAAGGCTTATCTAAATTTAACAGGGCATGGCAATCAGAATTCATTTTAGAATACTACTCCTAGCTTGATGTATGCATGTTAAGAGTGGGGATGAAGAATAGGAAAGACATGAAGAAGCAAAGAATAACATTCCTAAATCTAGCACAAGTGCATGACAAATGAGATGAAGATGATGAAAAGAAGAACATGGAGAAACAGTGAAAAAAGAAACCTAAATCTATCATGTGAGGGTGACATGAAGAGAAACAGACCCAGATTGGCAAATAAGAGCATATGAGAGGTGATATGACATGAAACCAGACTTGCACTAAAATGAACTCAAATAAGACCACCAAAATGTGAGCAAAGAAGTGAACCCCAGATTAAACACAGGATAACTTGATAAGAGATGAATAAAGATTGCCAAGCTTTACTAAGGCTAAACATGTGAAGATACAGAAAGAGAAACAATTGAGATATTGCAAGCCAACAAAAAGTAATCTAATACAAATCTGAGTGACAATGAAAGACAAACAATTAAACATAGTATCAGGATCAAAACATGCAAGATGACAGAAGAGCTATTGAAAACTAACAAGATAAAAACCCTAACAGAATAGTAGAGAGAACATGAATATCAAGATCTAATTTTGAACTCGAGAGACAAACCAAACACATCATAACCCTAAAACCTGTATTAGACTAAACAAAACATGATTAAACACGGAAGAAACAGAACATGACAGGAGAACATACATATGAAGATGAATGAGATGAAAATCAACATTAGTATTAAACTAAACCTAAAACAGTCAGAACAGGGTAATAACAAAGGAGGTGAGTAAGATGATTATAGAACCCTAATATTAAACAGGTTAAAACATACGAAATTAAGCAAAGAAAGGCATGAAACAAAGAAGAAGCTAAGGTAATAATCTATGTCTATCAGAGAAGCATGCAAAGCAGATAAAGAAGAATAACATGACGAACAGAAACAAACAAGCACTCATAAGCATGCAAATCAAACAAAGTACACAGAATAAAGCATAAGAAAAACAGACAAAGGGATCAGGGACTTAGCTCGCGGGGCCTGTCCCCCGAGCTTCCTATCCTCTTTCCTTTCTCTATTTCTCTCATATTCTCAGGCTCCTTTTGTTCATCTTGTTTTCTTTTTCTTTATTCATTTCCAGATATCTTTTTTCGATTTTCTTTTCTGACTTTTCTTCTAAGGCTTAAAGGGGAAGCCTTTTGGGATTCTAGGTTACAGGGGGTGTTTTAGGAGTGTAAAAGATGTGGTCTTGACTGGGGGTTGAATTTGGGGTCGCCGGAGTTAGGGTTCCGACGACCCTTTTTGGGATATTCGAAGCGATTGGGTTTGATTCGAGGGTGAAGGCTAGTATGGTTGGATAGATCATGTGAAGCGGAGTCGAACGACATTGGTTTTATGCGGTGGTTCATTGTTTGGGTGGTCACCGGCGGAGTTCCGGTGACCGGCTTATCAAGAACAGGGTTTCGTTTCTAGGGTTTTGATGCCTGAGGTGAAGAAGAAGAAGAAAAAGGCAGGGAATGAAAGGGGTGGCCGGAGACTGCCATGGGAGACGACAGTCTCCATGGCCGGCGGCTTGTGATGAAGACAATGAAGAAGGAGAGGGGTGAGGGAGAGAGGCGGCTGTCTATTAGGGTTAGCAAAAATGGGCGAAAACTTCAGACAAAACCCTTTTATAGGCCGACCATCCCAGATAATCTCGACCGTCCAATTGATGGAGATCGACGGCTCATACGTGCGTTACTAAAACGGCGTCGTATCATTTGCTTATTAGACTAAGGTAACGCCCGTTAGATCACATTGAATGAACGGCTGAGATTAAATCTCAGCATTAATTAATTCTCTTATAATTCAACCATTATTCTCAGCCTTTGATTTGAGGAGACGAACGGCTGAGATCACCTCTGCTCACAACCTTTGGACCGGGTCTGTTTGGGCTTAAGGACTGGGCCAACGATTTGGACCACAATTGGCCCAAATTCATTTACACAACATATATATTTTTTGTATTTTCTGATTTTAATGATTTTTATGCATTTTTCTTTTATATTTTTTCTTTATTTTTCTTTTATAAAAAATTATAAATCCTAATTTACTACCTACTCTAATTTCCTAGTATTTTTTGGTTTTTGCAATTTTTCTGCTATTTTTCTTTATTTTCTCCTATTTAAACTATTTTGCTAATTTCTAATTAACACTAACAAATTAATTACTCAACCTATTTTTTTGATTTTCTTCTAATTTCTACTTATTCAAACTCAAAAGTATAGCTAATTCCAAGCAAAGCAAGTAATTGCACTCAAACATATATTTATTTTTAATTTTGGAATTGTCTGCTCGGTGCAAAAATCACGTGCTCACAACAATTACACAACAATAACACATCAACATGCTTGAAATCAGAATTTAAACCCACAGCTTCAACGACAGATTCAGAATAGTAGATGAAAACACCAGGACTCAAGAGCTTTCTAGTCCAATTGCAATCAAAACCAATGAAACAGTAATAATGCACAAAATTCTAAGTATTTTTAAGCTTATCAAACTTCTCAACCTCCTAAAATGTGGCCTAAGAAGGCCTATTTATAGAGCAAAATGGAAGGAAAATTTGAAATTAATATTCAGATTTCCCACCCCTGCTCTTATAACTTATTTTCAGATTAATACACTTATTCTAACCGTAAATGCACTAGAACCCCTGCTAGAAGGTTCTAGTTGCATCCACATTGTTCTAATTACCCTTAATTGACTATATTACCCTCACTTGCTTTCAGATTCTACCATTTTACCCTTTCATTGTACCTAGTGTACGCCTTGTTGTTCAATCAATTACCTACGAGCCAGGCAGTATTTCCTTTTATACCCTTACCCTTTTAGTTTAATTACAAAATACCATTTATCCCTTCCTCTTTAACCCTTGTATTTTCTGTTATTTACCCAGTTAAACCTTTTATTCAATCAAAACCTTAAAAGGTCAAAGTCAAAATCAAAATTGAATTGCAAAGATAGCCAACATTAGACAGTCTTACAGATATAGCCTAAATTAAGACTAAGTACCTAATTAATCATCTTATTCAATTAGAAAAATTTAAAAAGTCAAAGTAAAAATTGAATTGCAAAGATAGCCAACATTAGACAGTCTTACGGATATAGCCAAATTAAGACTAAGTACTCAATTTAACAAGATTCAAGGAAACAAATTGATAATAAGTTGAATCAAATTAACAGAATACTCAATCATTAATTTCGAATCTATCAAGTAAGAACCCTAAGTGTGGCTATGAATACAAAACATGCATTTTGACTTAAAACTTTACCAGAAAAGAAAAAACTTATAACCATGCGATTCCAAAATAGAAAGATCAGAAAACTACACAGTCACAATCAAGATTTCCATAACTAAGCACAAACAAAAGAGGGCTAAGCATGTAATAGACTCATATCATACTCAGGAAGGCAAAGAAACAAACAAAAAATAGAGAAAATCAAAAAGAGACATGCATAGTAAAGAAGTTAGGGGTTCAGGGTACTTAGCTTTTTTTGGTTCCATTTCTTTTATCTTATTTCTTTTCTTCTATTTTCTTTTTCTTCATTTATCTTCTATTTTCTTCATTTTCTGGCATCAGAAGTCTAGAAACCATTTTCTTGGATTTTTGAATCTCAAACAGACTCCTCGAGTCTTTTTTGTAAGAAAGACTCTTGGAAGAGGGTTAGGGGTTTGACGAGATGGTTTTGGGGGTTAGGGGTGTTCGTCGGAGTAGGGTTCCAGCGAAATATTTTTTAATATTCGACGAGTTTGGGCTTGATTAGAGGGATTCTACCTATCGGGGGTTGAAGAGGACGACGAGATGGTCAAGGGGTGTTAATGGTAGACAGTGGTTCAAAAATGATGATCGCTGGAGTAGGGTTCCAGCGACACCTTTTGGTTTATTCGAGATTTTCGGGGTAATCTTTTGGGGAATATGATATGGTAGGGTGATAGAGAAGAAGGAATAGGCTCAGGGGTGTTAATGGTGGGCTGATTGACGGAGGGGGTGGACCATCGCCAGTGGGGTTCTGGTGATGGAGGAGAGGAGGATAGGGCGGCTAGGGTTTCATTTGGGATGAAGGGGTGTATAATGAGCTAATGTATTATGTTTTTTGTATATTTAAAAGCTTTGAATCATCTGGGACCATGGATTAAATGTACCAACAACCCAGATGCAATTACACCTAGAATGACGTCGTCTTCATTAAATGGTCATTTAATCGTGACCATTGGATGTATGATATCAACGACTCAGATTGGTTCAAACGTACGCCGTCGTTTTAGTTATTAGGCAACCATTATTTTGGACCGTTTGATTAAACTTTTCAATAGTCCAGATTCGCTCACTTAGAACGATGTCGTTTTGATTTATGTATAGATTGCCCGGTTATTTTAATTTGGGCCTGGTCTCATGTATTGTATCAATTGGGCCACTGATTTTGTTATTTGGCCCAATTTCTTTGTATATTGTATTTATACTTTGTATTATACCTTGTATTTTTTTTGTATTTTTTGTATTATACATTTTTTGTATTTATTTCTTTTTGTATTACTCTTGTATTTATTATTCCTTGTATTTTTTTTCTATTTTTTCTTTTAATTTTATGATTTTTTTCTAAAATTAAAGAGTAATTAATTTCTATTTTTGTATTTTCTGGTTAATACAAAAATGGTATTTTGTATTGTTTTTCCTTCCAAAAATTAGAAAAGCATGGGTTATTATTAAACAAACAATTATCAACAAATTGCCACACAAAACTTATTTTTTGCATATATTTTGGAATAATTTGCGTGGGCAAAAATCATGTGCTCATAGCTGCCCCTCTTTACTCGGGAACACGCAGAGTTTCAGTGCAAAGATAAGTGACCAGTAATGAGAAATTTTTGCCTATTCCCATATTCCGTGTGAAGCATTTTTGAAAGTTTTGACTGCATCCTGCTTCATGGATTGCCTACATATCCTGGGCTGAACTGGAGCCATGTTAGTATAGTCCATGAATGTTTGGTAGTTGAGACTACCAGGGAGCTGTGATCTTTATTGTTGTTGCTTGTTGTCACTGCTTGCTGATCCCCTTATTACACCGTGGTAAAGATAAAATAAGCTAGCCTAAAAAATCCTATCTATGTCTTCCAGCTTGTTCTTATGTTGAACTTTGTATCTTTCATAACTTTGATTGTGTCCATTCTTCAGGTGGACTCCTGCTTAATATTGTTCGAAAAAGTATTCCCTTATTCTTCAGGTGAGCGCCTGCTTGTAGCTTGCTTGAAATGTATTCCCTTGTTCTTCGGGTGGGCGCCTGATTACAGCTTGCTTTGAAATGTATTCCCTTGTTCTTCAGGTGGGCGCCTGATTATTGAATTTGCAAAATGTATTCCCTTGTTTTTCAGGTGGGCGCCTGATTACAGCTTGCTTTGAAATGTATTCCCTTGTTCTTCAGGTGGACGTGATTGTTGAATTTGAAAAATGTATTCCCTTGTTCTTCAGGTGAGTGCCTGCTTGCTACTACTTGAAAAATTATTCCCTTGTTCTTCAGGTGGGTGCCTGCTTGCTACTGCTTGCATTAAAATGTATTCCCTTGTTTTTCTAGTGGGCACCTGATTGTTGGATTTGCAAAATATATTCCCTTGTTCTTCAGGTGGGTGCCTGATTACAGCTTGCTTTGAAATGTATTCCCTTGTTCTTCAGGTGGCCGCCTGATTGTTGAATTTGCAAAATGTATTCCCTTGTTCTTAAGGTAGGTGCATGCTTGCTACTTCTTACATTGAAATGTATTCCCTTATTTTTTAGGTGGATGCCTGCTGTCATCTTAAAAACAAAGAAAATTTATCTGCCCCAGTATGGTGCTTGGGTATACCATGTTATTAAATATCAGAATTTAAAGATGAATTTCAAATAATACTTCCCTTATTTTTCAGGTGGGTGCCTGCTTTCAACATGTTTTTGAAATATATTCCCTTATTCTTTAGGTGGGTGTCTACTTCCATCTTGAAAAAGTATTCCCTTATTTTTCAGGTGGGCGCCTGCTTGCTGAACTTGAAAAGATTTTCCCTTATTATTCACGTGGGCGCCTG
The DNA here is from genome assembly GCA_032618575.1 of Nicotiana noctiflora. Taxonomy (NCBI): domain Eukaryota; kingdom Viridiplantae; phylum Streptophyta; class Magnoliopsida; order Solanales; family Solanaceae; genus Nicotiana; species Nicotiana noctiflora. The sequence goes on from JASVEL010005259.1 coordinate 6,570, forward strand.
ATTGCTGAACTTGAAAAGATATTCCCTTATTATTCAGGTGGGCACCTGGTTGCAACTTGGAAAATATTCACTTATTATTCAGGTGGGCGCCTGGTTGCAACTTGAAAAGATATTCCCTTATTATTCAGGTGGGCGCCTTCTTACAACTTAAAAAGATATTCCCTTATTATTCATGTGGGCGCCTGCTTGCAACTTGAAAAGATATTCCCTTATTTTTCAGGTGGGCGCGTGCTTGCAACTTGAAAAGATATTCCCTTATTATTCAGGTGGGCGCATGCTTGCCACTTGAAAAGATATTCTCTTATTATTCAGGTGGGCGCCTGCTTACAACTTCAAAAGATATTCTCTTATTATTCAGGTGGGCGCCTGATTGCTGAACTTTGTGCTCCCTTGTTATCCACATTGGTCATATTCACTTTAAAGTGATTAGTAAGAAGTTGAATCTTTTCTCATTGTTTTAATCAAAGAAAAATATGTTAGTATAAAATGGTGGTTAGCTACTAGCATTCTTGTTGGCCTTGCTTCCCCGTTTAAATTTGCTCCGTCTTGCTTCTCATATTGCCTTGCCATAACTTCTAGCTATCTTTTAAAATTTTCTGATCCCAATAACCCAACTGTTTCATTATGCCTCTCTTTTTTTGTTTCTTTTCTTTTGTTTTTCCTTCATCTATATTATTGTTGGGCGTTCTTTTATTTCAATTGTCCTTTGATGAACCCCAATCTTGTTGTGCCATATAACTGAGAAGCTGGTAATTAGCTTTGACTGACAATGTCTTATAGACAGATTTCATGAAAAATGAAATGCAATGACCCCGATGTTCTGAGGTGTACCAACACTTTAAAAATAAAAGGACAAGACTTATCTGAGTGGGAAGTCTGATTCCTTTTATCATGCCATACATTCAGATTAAACGACCAGTATGTCCAACCAATTAAGACTCTCTCATTTTCATATTTTTATTTTTTCCTCTCCCGGTATTCGAGTTTTGTCCATAACATGTCTTTCTTCCCCTACTTGTACTGTCATTTCTTGGAATTAACCAGAAGGTCTTTCTTTGGACCGTAATGTAGCTTTTGGATGGGTTTTATAAAGAAAGGTATAAAGGCTCAAAATTTTCAACTTTGGTTTCAAAATTACAACTTCCGGAATCATATCCTCCACAGTGATCATAAATTCTACCTCAGTTTCAATCTTTGGGGAATCTCGGACTTTCTTTCTGTTATGACTGAACCTCAGTGAGGCTGCCTACGTAACCTTTCGGGATCAAGCCAAAACGTATTTCGAATCGTAAAACTTTGTTGCGATGTTCACTTCTTCCAAATTTTTTTTTGCATTTTCTTCTTTTCCTTTTCCTTTTCTTTTCTTTTCTTTTGCCATTTTTCATCTTTTCTCTTTCCATCTTTTTCTCTTTTTCCTTTTTCTTCTTTTTTTTTCCAACTTTTCTTTTCTTTTTTCATTTTCTTCTTTTCTTATTTTCTTTGACATTTCAACCCGTATTTGACTTCATTGTTGACTCCGAAAGAGGGGTATGAAAGAATAAAGTAATAAGGCTCAAAGAGATAGCAATGGATAAAGTGTTTGGATAGCGAAACAAAATGCCTTCATCATTTCAAAATATGACAAATACAATTAGATACATGAAAGAAATCATACATAATATCTTTTGACCGCGTCAGAATTGATGGCCATCTCTATACATTTTCCTTCTATATATGTTAGATATAATGCTCCATTAGACAACACTCATGATACAACAAATGGACCATGGCAATTAGGAGCGAACTTTCCTTTCGCCTCTGCCCAATGAGGTAAGATGCGCCTCAGTACCAATTGTCCGACTTCAAATTTTCGCGGACATACTTTTTTGTTATATGCTCTGGCCATTCTTTGTTTATATAGTTGCCCATGATATACTGCTGCCAGTCTTTTCTCGTCAATCAAACTTAATTGTTCTAGGCAGGCTTTAGCCCATTCATCATCATCAATCTCTGCCTCCGCGATGATTCAAAGGGAGGGTATTTCAACTTCCGCGGGTATCACTACCTCTGTGCTGTACACCAATGAATAAGGGCTTGCACCTACCGAAGTGCGGACGGTAGTGCGATATCCCAGCAAAGCAAAGAGTAACTTCTCATGCCATTGTCTTGATCCTTCTACCATTTTTCGAAGAATTTTCTTAATATTCTTACTTACTGTTTCAACCGCTCCATTCGCTTTGCGATGGTATGTTGTGGAATTGTGATGCATAATTTTCAATTTCTGACATGTCTCTGCCATCAAATGACTGTTAAGGTTGGCCCTATTATCTGTAATAATCACCTGCAAAATTCCAAAACGACAAATTATGTTTGCATGTACAAAATCAACCACTACCTTTTTGGTTACCACCTTCAACGTCTTTGCCTCCACCCATTTAGTAAAATAATCAATGGCAACCAGAATAAACATGTGCCCATTAGGTGCTGCTGGCTTTATTGGCCCAATGACATCCATGCCCCAAGCATCGAAAGGCCATGGCATCGATATCGTATGAAACTTATATGGTGGAGAATGAATCAAATCTCCATGTATCTGGCATTGATGACATTTGCGCACATAGCTGATACAGTCCCATTCCATAGTAAGCCAGTAATATCCTACTCTGAGTATTTTCTTTGCTAACACATACCCACTCATGTGTGGTCCACAGACTCCTGCGTGTACCTCATCCATAATTGATGTAGCCTACTTTGCGTCTATACATCTCAGCAAACCCAGATCCGGGGTCCTTTTGTACAAAACCCCTCCACTAAAGAAGAATCCACTTGCCAATCATCTTATGGCTCTCTTTTGATCTCCTACAGCTTGTACCAGATACACCCCCATTCTGAGATACTCTTTAATGTCATGGAAACATGGTTCACCATCAAGTTCCTCTTCTACTGTATTACAATAAGAATTCTGATCATGAACCTGGATTTGTAACGGGTCCACATAAGCTTTATTCGGGTGATGTAGCATAGATGCCAGAGTGGCCAGAGCATCAGTAACTTCATTGTGTAATCTTGGGATATGCTTGAATTCTATGGTCTGAAACCATTGGCATAGTTCATGTAGACACTTCCGGTACGTATGAGTTTTAAATCCCGTGTTTCCCATTCTCATTGAATTTGATTTACCAAGAGATCCGAGTCACCCATGACCAAAATCTCTTGAACACCCATATTTATAGTCATTCTCAATCCCAGTATACATGCTTCGTATTCAGCCATATTATTAGTACAAAAGAAACGAAGTTGAGCGGTAATATATGTCTCTGAAATAAACACAACTCTAATTCCAACACCTTTGTTATTAACAGCCCCATCAAAATATAACTTCCAACCCGGCTTTTCATCTTGTTCCAATTCTTCAATATTTATTGCTTCTTCATCAGGGAAGTATGTTTTCAGGGGTTCATACTCATCATCAATTGGATTTTCTGCTAAGTGATCGGCAACTACTTGCACTTTCATCGCAGTGCGAGTTACATAAATAATATCAAACTCTGTGAGTAGAATTTGCCATTTAGCAAGTCTCCCTGTGGGCATGGGCTTCTGAAAGATGTACTTCAACGGGTCCAACCGAGATATGAGATAAGTGGTATAAGCTGACAAGTAGTGCTTCAATTTCTGTGCCACCCAGGTCAAAGCACAACACATTCTTTCCAATTGAGTATATTTCACCTCGTAAGACATGAATGTCTTGCTAAGATAATAAATTGACTGCTCCTTCTTTCCTGTTTCATCATGTTTCCCCAATAGACAACCGAAGGAATTATCCAATACTGTCAAATAAAGGATTAAAGGCCTTCCTGGCTCTGGAGGAACCAATACAGGCGGATTGGCCAGGTATTCCTTGATTTTATCAAACGCAGCTTGACATTCATCATTCCATTTCACTGCAGCATCTTTCTTTGGCAATCTAAAAATAGGCTCACAAGTTGATGTAAGCTGAGCAATAAATCCGCTGATGTAATTCAACCTGCCCAGCAGACTCATCATAACTTTCTTGCTCTTTTGCAGAGGCAACTCCTGAATAGCTTTGATTTTGGACGGGTCTAGTTTAATACCATGCCGACTCACCACAAACCCTAATAATTTCCCCGATGGCACTCCAAAAGCACATTTTGCTGGATTGAGCTTGAGATTGTATCTCCGAAGCCTCTAGAAAAACTTCCTCAGGTCTTTAACATGGTCATATTGCTTTCTATACTTGATAATGACATCATCCACATAAACCTCAATTTCCCTATGTATCATGTCATGAAACATGGTAGTCATTACCCTCATATATGTTGCTCCGGCATTTTTCAGTCCAAATGGCATCACCCTATAACAGTATGTTCCCCAAGGCATAATAAATGCTGTCTTTTCTGCATTTTCCTTGTCCATTAGGATCTGGTGATAACCAGCATAACAATCCACAAAAGAGCCAATCTCATGCTTGGCACAATTGTCAATTGGTATGTGAATATTTGGCAATGAAAAATTATCCTTCGAACTTGCTTTGTTAAGATCTCGATAATCAACACACACCCTGGTTTTTCCTTCTTTTCTTTTCACACTGATATCTGTCTTAAACTTCCTCAACTTCTGCTTGATGGGCGGGCACTATGAGTAAGTGGGCAATTTATGGACTACCAAATTGGTACTTAGTCCTGGCATGTCGTCATATGACCATGCGAATATATCTTTGTATTCATGCAGCAATTTTATTAAGTCCTCTCTGAGTGACGATTCCAAATAGACGCTTATCTTTGTTTCCCGAATATTTTCCTCATCTCCCAAATTAATGGCCCCCGTCTCATTCAAGTTCGATTTGGGTTTTTTCTCATATTGGCTCAAATCCTTACTAATTTCTCCCAAAACTTCCTCGTCATCATACTCCGCCTCATTGTCGCATTCAATTTCTTGTATTACTATTTGATTTCCAAGACTGGGCTGAAAATTCCTTATGCATGACACATCATTGAAATCAGCGTAAAATGGACTATACAAGAAAAGAAAAGAAAATATAATAAGGCTATCAGGAATGGAGGAAGAAAGAAATTGCATTTCATTAAAATTTCAAAAGATAACAATGTTTGACACGTCTGATTGGACGGAACATAGAATCTATATTACAATCTTGAAATAAAACAGATTTAAAATGAAACAACAATGCTAACTACCATAACTCCCTTCTAGTCAGAAGAGGAGTAATGATTCACGTCCAAGCAACGGTCGTAGTCAATATAGCCTGGTCAAATAAGTCCAGAATCAATCCCACAGAGAATTAACCCACCAACTGCAACTTTCACAACCCAAGAACACTTCTGAAGCAAGTTCCCAAACTTTGAGTATCTTTTTGTAAAGGTTTTCTAACTACTAACTTTTGCAAGAATTAAAAGACTTAAAAGAAAGAATTGAATGTTGGGTAAATAATATAGAGAAAAACTAAGGTATTGATTTCCCGTATTGATGGAATCCTTTATGTTTATGCTCATACAAATCGTCAATATTATTCTATCAATCAAGAACGCTATTTTTACCGTAATTCTCTCCCAAGCAACTACAATAATTTACTAGTGCACTCTCCCGAGCTACCCTAGCTAGCTTTAATTTGAATAGTTCACTTTAGATTGCACCCAAGGCTTCGTTATTCCTAATCCCACCTTTACGCCTAAAATTATAGATTCCTCCAATAACCTAGGTGTGGTGTTGTTCAACAATATACCGAAATATGCACTCTTTTCCAAGTTATGCACACTAAATAGGCACAGCTAATTGGGAGCTCTACCAATTAACTACAACAAGAACGAAGTTGAACAAATAGAAATCTAGCTGACAATTCGTAATCACATAAACGAGAAGTTCATCACCCAATAGGTTCCATCAAAACCTTAGATAAGGAATTAGCTACTCATAATCAAAGAAACAATAATAATAATTGAATTCATAATCAAAGAATCAATATAAAAGAAAGAAATAAGTTGAGAGAGTTCTCTCTTACTAATAATCTTGCAAAAGTAGGTAATAATACAATGCTTTCCTCTTTTGGGCGAAATCTAGGCTTATATAGAGGGTTTAGGTCTTAAAAATTGAGTTTTTATAAAATTGGCCTTACAATCTGCGGCAGCTTTTGTGGTTCGTTCGCGGTCGCGAATGAACCGCGAACAGTCAGTGTCTCTGAACCTCAACAGGTTCCGCGAGCTTGTTTTTTTGCGGTTCATTCGCGGTCGCGAATGGACCACGAATGAATAGTGTTCCGGAATCTCACTTCAATTTGTCATGCCAACTTCACTTTAACTCTTCACTTGGCCTTTTTACCATCTTATGACTCCAAAATAGCTCTTTTAGTCTCCAATGACTCATGTGTACCTATAACACACCAATAAACACTAATAAAAGCATTTTGTCATTATAAATAATATCAATTCAACAATAAAGTGTGATTGTTTTGGGCATAATTATAGTCAAATTTACCTATTATCAATACCCCACACTTAAACCTTTGCCCGTCCTCGAGCAACCTTAATCACACTTTAGGCCAATTTTATTAATGTTTCCCCAAAAATATGTCACAAAAGCTATCTTTCATGATTAACTTAAGACATGCACAATCCTTACCTAACCGTAAACTCACATGCCAACACAATATTGCTTACTCTAGTTATTATCATAGACTTGCAAATTTACCGTTTTCCTCTTGAGTTACATGCCCTCGCACAATTTATTGAGAGAAGTTCCCACACATAAATAACTTATAGCATGGAACTTATAGATATAGGAAAAATTCACTCACTCTCAACAAAGAACATTCATATGCATACAGACACACCATAGGCTTGCCCCTAGTGTAATACTCCACTGATCGAGTTATTCAATCATAGATCAAGAGGTCTGTAAGGGTTGTAATATTGGCTACGGGACGGGTAGGATACTATTGGTTATAGTGGCTAACCTCCCTAAGCACTTTCTTTCTTTTTCACAACTTCCCTTTTAGTTTTCTTCCTTATATCCCCCCTAAACATTCCATCACCTTTATTTACTTTTAATATCCCAATTTTCTTTTGTTGGTGTAACTGACCTTTCTAATTTACATATATACATTGATTTTTTGATTTTTTGATTTTTTTTTTTTAATTTTTTATCATTGCTTTGCAACGCATTTACATTATTTTGCCATTTTACCATTTTCTACCATTCATTCTTGATTTTCCTTTCTTTTTTCAACTTCCCTTCACCCCACACTTAGACTTTTGCATATTCATTACAACACAAGTGATTCTAGGAGGTAAAGTAGACAATATATGATTTCGATTTTTCATAAACATTCAAGGGTTATCAAAGAATAGGCTTTAAGCTCAAAGGGGTAACTAGGATATTATGTATAGGTGAATTCTTGTCTTATTGATTTATGGGGTTACACAAAGAAATGCCTCTATCATCTCTACAACCAAACAACTTCTATTTCGCTTTGCAAACACACAGGGTAAGTTCTAGGTATCATGTAAAACATATAATGTAAGTAAAATCTCACACACACATAGCATGCAACTCATTTAGAATTCGGTTCATCTACAAAGTCCTATCAATGTTCAAGCAAGCTGTATTGTGCAATTTAAGGCATATCCTAGAATCTACAGTCAAGCTTAGATAATACATTCTCAAGTTCAATTAAGTTTTGCTAATGTGCATACTTGGGGTTACATATCAACCTTTGCCCTCTAATCCTAAAAAAAGAAAAATCTACCTAACCCGGTTCAAGAAAAACCCTTGGAAAAGAACCGTGGTCAAAAGAAAAACCAAGGGGGAGGTGATACACTACCTAGAAACAGAATATAAAAGAATGAAAATTCCTACATGGACTACTTCCCTCAAGAGTACTTGTCCTAAATAGCCCGTCATCAGGAAGAGTCCTCTACTCATATTTTTGGATTTTTCAATTTTTTTTGATTTTTTTGTGTTTTTATTCCGACTTAGACCCTTACAAAACCCGTCACCAAGTGTCCATCATCGGGCCAAGCCAGCTAATATTATTTCCAACTACTATTACTATGTACAACATATACAAGATAAGTTTCCCACCCCACAGTTAAAATCATGTCATGTCCTCATGACATAATAATACAAATATAGCTCAGAAGGGCGAGAAAAACTTACATGTGACTCACTCAGAGTCGGAGACGGTGGAGGGGTCGACATGACATACTCGACCCAGTGCGCGGAACCATGCCATGAATCTGTTATCCGTCTGAGCTTGACTTTGTGACATTGCATCTAAGCGCGTGTGTAAGCCATCCACTGAGGTGCGTAAGCCCACAACCTCCTCCTCCATAGACCTAAGCATAGGTCTAGTAGACTCGGACCTAGACATGCCCGCTCTTTGATGAGCGTGCCTAGAAGGTCCGGCGGAGTCAGTGGAATGCCTGACCCGGACAACCAGCATAGGGTCATCCTCAGCATCCAAATTAATTGGGTCATTGTCTCGGCCCACCCGGATTTGAGAAGCTCTGAATGGATCTTTTGGAGGGATATCACCATCCGTGGACATGATCGGAGTCCGATGGCCGAAACACAGAGTAGTGATGAGAGACGGGTAATAGAAACCCTTGTCTTTGAAGGGTCCCCTCAGCACCATCTCGTCACTAATCAGACGGGCGATGTAAACATCCCGCTGGGTGACAAAGCACCATGTTAGTAATGCCCTATTAAAGTTCACATCAGTGGTGTTGCTTGAGGGCAAAAACCGGTTACATATGATTGTGAACCAGCATTTAGTAGTGTGGGTGAAACTGTTAGAGTAGAGTGTTTTGTTTCTTATCCAAACTTGGATACCATCAACACATAAGGCTTCAATTAAGGTGTCCCAAGTGACACCAAGCCTATCGTGGTAGTAGTCCACGTCACCAGTGAAAGTTCGAAGTCTAAGAGCATGCCTAATAGTTTGTACAAGAGCCCAAACGTAGTTACCTCGGACGAAGACTTCTGACATCCCGTAGGGAGTATTAGAATAGAACTCCCTAAACAGCATTTTGTTCACGAGGGCCGGTGTGTCGAACAGGAACTCTATTTCGCGGCGGCGGATCTCATCATATATCTCAGGTTTTTCAGTCCGAATAGCTAGCCTGTCGATTTCAATTTCCTGGAGCCAAACTTTAGTAGCCTTGGCATGGAAGTCAGCTTCCGCCTCCTCGCCTCTGAATCTAGACTCGTCATAGGTCGATTGCCTAGACGAGCTTGCTGCATGCCTTGATCTTTTAGGAGCCACAATCCTGCACAAAAGAGAAACAACCAAAAATTTCCATAACGTTAGTATGTCGGTTGGCTACTTAGACTTCACCATCCATGGATTATTATAATATTTTCTTTAGTGCTATCATCCCATAACTCCTACTATTAACTAATTATCTAACAAATTCACCAAGTCACCTCAAGCACCCCCACACATATTTCTTTTGGCAATCTAACATGACCCAATTAAACCTACACCATCTCCAATTTTATACAACAACAAACAACCAACAAGTTGGGCAATATCTTCCCCAAAAATTCAATATCCAAATACTACAACATACAATTGCCCACATTGGCTAACCCAAGCACCAACTATATCACCCATCACATAACTAAATTGGAAACCCAACAACACCAACACTACCAACAATCCCAACAATGCCAACAATACCAACAATACCACCAATACCAACAAAACCAACAATAATCATACTAGAACTACACTACACCAACAAATTAATTTATATAGAATCTACTACTACTAGTAATGTATTGTACAATTCTACAATTAGACTATAGTAATGTATACTAATTACTTCTACACAAGCTAAGGAGAAAAATTAGAGGAAAAAAAAAAAGAAAAACAAAGAAGACAACTTACTAAGTAGTGGATGAGAAGTTGAGGAGATGAAGAAAATTGGTAGAGAAAGCTTGTTGGAAGAAGATTGGAAGAGAGGGATTAGAGAGAAGGAGGAGAGAATTTTTAGAGAGAGATGGAGATAAAGGGAGAAGTGGCGGCTGTTGTTAGGGGAATAAGGGGGTGTGATGTTATTAGGTTAATTAAAAGAAGGGGGGGGGGGGGGAATAAAGAATTTTTTTATATCTGTCCACTGCAGACCTGACCACGGTTATTCGCGATCCGTTCGCGGTCGAAAACGAACCGCGAATAGTGAGATACAGAGAGGCCATTTTTCCGCGGTCCGTTCGCGACCATGAATGAACCGCAAAAAATCAGCTTCTCTGATTTTTTTGCCTGACAGTAGCAGATTTTTTTTATATCGACTAACTATAATGAGTACACTTACAACAAGTTCGTGGGTTGCCTCCCATGTAGCGCCTGATTTAACGTCGCGGCACGACTCAACTTAGCGCATTTCAAGGCTCGCTAGACCTTTGAGGTTCCTCTAACCGTAGTTCCACCTTATCCTCGACGCCATCCATGCCAACATAAAGTTTCAACCGCTGTCCATTTACTTTGAATGTGCGTGAACCATCAATGGTTTGAATTTCCACAGCACCCGATTGTAATGCCTCAATTACTCGAAAAGGGCCTAACCACCTTGATTTTAATTTGCTCGGGAACAACCGTAATCTTGAGTTATATAGAAGTACCTTGTCCCCGGTTTTGAAGTTAACGCTCTATGATGTTCTGGTTATCCGCTTCATCCGTTCTTTATATAGTCTTGTGCTTTCGAAGGCCAGATACCGGAATTTTTCCATCTCGTGCAACCCGGTAACTCTAGATTTCCCCGCTTCATCCCAGCTGAGATTTAATTGTTTCAGTGCCCAACATGCTTTGTGTTCTAGTTCCACAGGTAGATGACAAGATTTCCCAAACACCAATTTGCATGGTGACATGCCGATTGGTGTCTTGAATGTTGTCCTATATGCCCATAATGCATCATCGAGCTTCCTGGACCAGTCAGTCCTCGTGGCGTTCACTGTTTTTGTTAATACACTCTTTATCTCCCTGTTGGAGAGCTCAACTTTCCCACTGGTCTGCGAGTGATATGGAGTAGCAACTCGGTGTTTTACATTATATTTGGCCAACAATTTCTCGAATGCCCGGTTGTAAAATTGTGTACCCCCATCACTAATGATTGCCCTTGGAGTCCCGAAACGGGTGAAAATGTTCTTCTTCAGAAATCCCACCACCACCTTAGCATCATTGGTGGGTAATGATACAGCTTATACCCATTTGGACACATAGTCTACCGCAACAAGTATGTACTTATTGCCGTATGAGCTGACAAAGGGCCCCATGAAGTCTATTCCCCAGACGTCAAGCACTTCCACTTGTTGAATTGGGTTCATTGGCATCTCATGACGCCGGGAGATGTTCCCAGTTCATTGACATTCATTGCAACCTTTTACCCACAATTGTGCATCTTTAAACACCGTTGGCCAATAGAAACCGGCCTCAAGTATCTTGGCGGCTGTTTGCACTCCTCCAAAGTGACCACCATATGCGGAAGCATGACACGCCTGCAAAACAGAAGATTGTTCAATCTCGGGGACGCATCTCCGGATCATGTTATCGAGACATATCCTAAACAAATAGGGTTCATCCCAATAATAAAGCTGGCTTTCACGAAAAAATGTTTTCCTCTAGATCGATGATAGGTCGTGAGGAACAATACCGCTGGCCAGGTAATTTGTATAATCTGCATACCATGGCTCTTCAAGGAGAGTGGTGGTGAGCAGCTGCTCGTCTTGAAAGGTTTCCAGAATTTCTCCACTCTCCTTGACAATTTCCGCTCCTTCTAGTCGTGACAAATGATCAACGACTTGATTTTTGGTGCCCTTTGTATTACGTATTTCAAGGTCGAACTCTTGTAGAAGCAGCACCCAATGAATTAGGCGCGGCTTAGATTCCTTTTTATCAATTAAGTACCTTAAAGTTGCATGGTTAGTGTATACAATTACCTTGGATCCTATGAGATAGGACATGAATTTGTCGAACGCGAACACTACCGCCAGCATCTCCTTTTCCGTCAATGTGTAGTTCAGTTGTGTTCCACTTAATGTTCTACTAGCATAGTAGATTGGATGCATCAGCTTGTCTTTCCTTTGGCCAAGCACTGCCCCCACTGCATAATCACTTGCATCGCACATTAGCTCAAACGGTTGCTCCCAGTCGGGGGCAATGATGATGGGTGCTGTGACCAACCTCTTCTTCAGCTCCTCAAAAGCAACCCTGCATTCATCAGAAAATACAAAGGGGTGATCTTTTTCAAGTAACTTACAGAGGGGGTTTGAGATTTTGGAGAAGTCTTTAATGAACCTCCGGTAAAATCCGGCATGTCCAAGAAAGCTTCTAATGGCCTTGACGGATGTTGGTGGAGGCAACTTTGCAATGATATCTACTTTAGCTCAGTCCACCTCAATACCTTTGCTCGAAACCCAGTGCCCCAATACTATACCTTCTTGTACCATAAAATGGCACTTCTCCCGGTTTAGCACTAAGTTTGTCTCCATGCACCGTTTCAGCACTCTTGTCAGATTGACAAGGAATTCATCGAATGAATTCCCTACCACTGAGAAATCATCCATGAACACCTCCATAATGTCTTCCACCATGTCGGTGAATATAGCCATCATGCACCTTTAGAATGTGGCAGGTACATTGCATAGTCCGAATGGCATCCTCCGAAAGGAAAAAATGACATATGGGCATGTGAAGGAGGTTTTCTCTATGTCCTCGGGGGCTATGGAGATTTGATTGTATCCCGAGTACCCATCTAGGAAGCAAAAGTGTAACCTCCCTGCCAACCTGTCAAGCATCTGATCAATAAAGGGAAATGGGAAGTGGTCCTTGCGGGTGGCTAGATTTAGCTTCCTATAGTCCATGCATATTGTCCACCCGATGACGGTTCTTATTGAGATCAATTCGTTATTCTTGTTTTTCACCACCATCATGCCACCTTTCTTTGGCACACATTGAACTGGCTTAACCCAGCTACTATCAGAGATTGGGAAAATAATTCCCGCGTCTAGCCACTTTATTACCTCTTTCTTCACCACTTCCTTCATGTTTGGGTTTAGCCTTCTTTGATGTTCCCTAGAAGGTTTGTGCCCCTCTTCCAGGAGAATCTTATGCATGCAGTATGCGGGGATGATCCTCTTTATGTCTGCCATGGTCCATCCAATGCCAGTCTTGCATTCTTTCAATACCTGTATAAGCTTTTGAGCCTACACATCTAGCAAACCAGATGAGATAATAACAGGTAAAATGGAGTTAGGGCATAGAAATTCATACCTGAGATGAGATGGTAGTGGTTTAAGCTCCAGCTTTGGCTCTTCTATGGATGGCTTTGCAGGAGAGGTCTCTCTTCTCTCTAGATGAAGAGGCTCGAATTCCAACTCTCTCTCCCAAAACCCCTTACCTTCCAGAGATAGCACCCACTCTGCCAGACTTTCACCATTTACCTCTTCTAAGTTCATTAGGCATGCCTGAAGTGGATCTTCACTGGTCAATTCTACATCGTCTGTCTCCACTATCACATCAACCGCATCAATAAGAGAGCAATTCGCGAACTCACTAGGGCACCTCATGGATTTTTGCACATTGAATATGATCTCCTCATCATTCAACCTCATCTTTAGTTCCCCAGTCTCACAATCAATCAATTCTCTCCCGGTGGCTAGGAATGACCTTCCTAAGATTATAGGAATTTCCTCGTCCACCTTGTAGTCAAGAATCACAAAATCGGCGGGAAACAAGAACTTCCCTACTTGGATGAGCACATCATCTAATATACCAAATGGACGCTTAACCGTCCTGTCAGCAAGCTGTAATAACATAGAAGTAGGCCTGACTCTCCCAATGCCTAGCCTCTTATAAATCACCAAGGGCATAAGATTTATGCTTGCCCCCAAATCACACAATGCCTTTGAAAAGGCAAAGTTTCCTATAGTGCATGGAATGGTGAAGCTACCTGGGTCAGATAGCTTTTCTGCAATGAGTCTAGAAACCACTGCACTACAAGTCTGAGTAAGAGTCATGGTGGCCAAGTCTTGGAAATCAAATTTTTGCGACATGAAGTCTTTCATCAGCTTAGCATACCCAGGCATTTCTTTCAAATCTTCAATTAAAGGAATGATTACCTGGATTTTCTTGAGCATATCAAATAACTTTTTGTATTTCTCTTATTTCTGGTGCTTGGTCAACCTTTGGGGGAATGGTGCTGGAGGCCTCTTCTTCCCAATCACTTGAGATTTTCTTTTTTTATCACCATGTCCTCAACCTGCTCTACCTGTTCAGCTACTTTCTCCGTTCCCTGTTGCATATCTTTATTTTCAGCTACTGGCTGGACTGTAACTTCTGTCAACCCGGTGGACTCATCCAGTTCAATGGGCACTGGAGTGCGTGTCTCAGCCTGTGCGTTGCTTCTCTCTCTTTTCTACTCAACATCGAGATCTCTACCACTTCTCAAATTAACTGCCATCAACTATTTTGGGATTTGATCCTTTGGGTTTGTTTGTGTATCTGCAGGCAATGTCCCTTGAGGACGATTGTTAAGTGACATAGACATCTGGCCTATCCGCACTTCCATGTTCTTGATAGCCGTGTCATGTGCATCCATCCTTTCATTAGGTTTGCGATTTGACCCAATTACCTGCTGCATCATAGCTTTCAACGTTTACGAACCCATCGTCGTGCCTACCCCCATGCTGTGGTGGAGGTGGATGATACCCGTGCTGCTGATTGCTGAAATTCTGAGGTCTAAGATTTGGAGCCATGTTGTTTGGTGGCCTCATACCTGCTACATTATACTGTAGTTGTGGAGGCCCGTATTGATGTGGAGCCTGCTGACCCCAACTCGGATTACCTTGTCTCTGCCCTCCATAATTTGCTACATAGTTCATATCCTCATGTTGATGATGATGTTCTTGGTCTGAAGCCCATGGATTACCTATGGGTTGGCTAATGCAAGATGTGCATAAACCACCATTGGTAGTATCTACAATGTGAACCTACTGCTTGACCCCAGATTATTCCTCCTACTTTGTCATGATGCTCATTTGTTTCAGTAAAGTTGGCATGTTCTCCTCCATAGTGTTGGAAGGATTCAGAGGTACAGAATGTATCACTGGAATAATAGGAGCATTCCTGGTAGTCCACCCGGTATTTTGAGCCATCTTGTCAAGCAAATTTTGGCCTTCTCTCCAAGTCTTGCTTAGAAAAGCCCCACCTGCTGAAACATCTACAATATTCTTCATACTGTCTGAAAGCCCCATGTAGAACCTTTGACCCAACATCTGCTCAAGAATCCCATGGTGAGGACACATAACAAGCATACCTTTGAATCTGCCCCAAGTTTCATGTAATGTCTCCATTGGTTTCTGCTTGAAGCTCACAATCTCATCAATTTGCTGAGCTTTCTTGTTAGGTGGATGAAACTTGTTGTGGAATTGCTTAACTAACTCATCCCAAGTTGCAATAGAGTTTATGGGGAGTGAGTTTAGCCATACCTGCGCAACCCCTGTAACTAAGAACGGAAAT
The DNA here is from genome assembly GCA_032618575.1 of Nicotiana noctiflora. Classification (NCBI taxonomy): domain Eukaryota; kingdom Viridiplantae; phylum Streptophyta; class Magnoliopsida; order Solanales; family Solanaceae; genus Nicotiana; species Nicotiana noctiflora. The sequence continues at coordinate 22,096 of JASVEL010005259.1, forward strand.
AGCAATAGTCTGATGGCTTCCGGTGTCACATTCGGTCGCCTCTGTGTCTTGCATATCGAGAGAAAATTCTTCAGGTGCTGTTGTGGATCTTCAACCTGAGACCAAGAGAATAATCCCTTATTTTGTAACAAATGTAGCATGTTGTTAGTAATCTGGAAAGACTCAGCTTGAATTTCTAGCACAACGATGGCAGTTGCCAAATTATCCGCTGTTGGTTGTGCCCAGTCAAATAGTGCACCTTCTTGCGCCTCCTGCGCCTCTTGCATGTTCAAACCATCTTGCTGGTTTGGGTCGTTCACGTCTCCCATGTCGTAATCTAGTTTGATTGGTTGCTGATGTTACTGAATTTGTTTGATTGCCCTGTTACGTTCCCGGAAAGTTTGCTCGGGGGCTGAGAGTCCTTCAAGTAGTTCTCCAGTCCTTGCAGATTTTCTAAGCATGCACCTGAGTACCCAATTCACCAACCGTTAAAACAATTTCAAT
>JASVEL010005260.1:0-156819 GCA_032618575.1 Nicotiana noctiflora
AATTGTGTATAGATACGATTGGATTGGAGTCAAATTCGAAAGGAAAGGGCATTGCTACGGATTAAATCATTCGTAAACTTTCGAGGTAAGTATTTGTTATATCCTAGTTTGTAGGAATATGAATTTAGTTATGAATAAATTGATGAATAAGAGTTATTGGTGTTATACCGGTAATAAAGGTAATTTGTTGAAATTATTATAAATTATTGGTTTAAAACCGGTAATTATAAATATTGTTGATATAGAGATTATTGGCTAAATGCCGGTAACATATATATTTTATATTTTGGGATCGTGTGGTACGCCGACCACAAAGTGACTTAAAATCTTTGCATTGGCCATAGTTGCCGGTAGCCGATTGATATATTTGGGAGCGGATGGTACGCCTACCACAAGATATGATTATTGATATATTTGGGAGCGGGTGGTACGCCTACCACAAGATATAACTATTGATATATTTGGGAGCGGGTGGTACGCCTACCACGAGATATAATTATTGATAATTGGGAGCGGGTGGTACGCCTACCACAAGAGATAATTACTTGTGATAGTTGGGAGCGGGTGGTACGCCTACCACGAGACATGAAATGAAAGAGGAAATTGAGACATGAAAGTAAGATTATTTTGGATATCTTGAGTTATTGAATATTATTTCGGAGCGAGTATTTCTTTATAAATGCATTGTATATATATATCTATATTGCAACTGTACGGGTTTAGGTGGGTGACTCGCCTTAGCCTTGTCACTAGTTCGTCGGGATAGGCCGAGCACTTACCGAGCACATGGGGTCGGTTGTGCTTGATACTACACTCTGCGCTCTTTTGCGCGGATACGGGTTACGGACAGCAGCGGCGCGGTAGCGACTTGTGGATTTTCCGACTACCGAGACTACGAGGTAGCCTTGCAGGCGTCCGCAGGGACCCGTTGTCTCTTCTATCTATGCTTTTCATTCGTTATCTCATGTAATCGAGATAAACAGAGCTTGTGCTTTCTTTCAAACAATTATGTGTATTATTCTTAGAAGTTCGTGAGTATTGTGACACCGATCTTGGGTAGTGTATCAGATTTGGATTTTTCTTTATCATATCCGACTAAGTCTTCCGCTAATTTTGATTGTTCCGCTGTAATTTTTATGTTGTTAATAAGAAATTGGTTATTAATGGAGATGTAATTAATATTTGGCTTGCCTAGCTTCTATTTAGTAGGCGCCATCATGACCCCGATGGTGGAAAATCCGGGTCGTGACAGATGACTAGCTGGGATGATCCAGATAGAGAGCTCCATAACCTAAGAAAGACCGTGGAGGAAAATCTGCATGCAAGAAATATTCAGAGTTTAAAATATGAAAGTTTATGCATGCATCCAAATGTTGAGCTTCCGCCAGGATTCAAAATTCCAAAATTCAATACTTTCAACGGGAAAGGAAATCCGATTTCTCATTTGAAAGACTACTGCAGCAGATTGGTGGGGATTGGACATAATGAAGCCATCCAAATGAAGTTGTTCATTCAGAGTCTATCAGGACTAGCGCTTGATTGGTACACTCAACAAGATTTTAGCAAATGGTACACGTGGGAGGACATGGCCCGCGATTTTGTAGAACAATATATGTTTAATATTGGAGATAGTCCAACGCTTTGTGATATGCATGAAGTAGAAAGAATGCAACACAAGTCTTTTACAAAATATGCCATGCGATGGAGACTGGAAGCTTCAAAAATACACCCTCAATTACCCGAGAATGAGTTGATTTCCACCTTCATCGATATGCAAAAGGGCATATATTATGAGAAGTTGTTATGTGCGCGACTACATAACTTTTCGGATTTGGTTAGATTTGGAAAGCTAATAGAAGCAAGCATTCGAGCTGGAAAAATTATTGACAATTCAAAATTACAAGACACTTTCCAAGAAGAGACACCCGAGAATTTACAAGGCAAAAAGAGGAAGATAGATTCTGCTTGCATTCCTGCTCATCAGCCACAATCTCAACAAAACAGCCAGCTGCTACAAACTCATATACAACTCCAACCTACTTAGCAAAGCATTCAACATCAAGCTTATCAAGCACAATCTAGCCATCGTCATTCAGAGAACCTGAAATTCCGCACATTTACTCCTCTGAAAGAATCATTGACAAGCATATTTGAGAGATTAAAGGCGAAAGGACTTTTACAGCCAAGGAAAGGATGGATCCCGCAAAATCTTCCTCCAGATTTTGATTGGTCTAAAACTTGTGCGTATCATTCATATATTCAAGGCCATGACACAGAAGAGTGCCCAAACACTTAAGCATAAGATTCAAAACATGATTGAAAGCAACACGATAATGGTGCAGCAAGAGCAACCATGCAACAACTATGACCCTTCAGTTGCTAATACCATCGTGGTTGAAGGTGATCTTTCAAATTTGGCACCAAGACTTCTGAAGAGAAAGCGTGAAGCAAAATAAGACGATTGACTAGAGCTTTTCATCACTACTATTTTGCCCGCCCATTCATGATTACTCTGTTTCATGTACTTCTGTTAAACTTTTGTATGAACTACGTTTTGACCTGATTCCCGTTTAAGAGGGGATACGTAGGCAGCCCTATGGGTTAGGTCTTATCATAATAAAAATCCTATTTACCCCAAAAGCCAAAACCGGGGCAGATTTTGCAGAAGGATCCTCATTATTCGGCAACGCAGAAAATGAAATCTCAAGCTACATATTCATTACAAGCACAACAGCAAATTTCAGAATGCCATGGAAAGAAGTTGTAGATTCAAAGCCAAACTTTTGCGTTCAATGCAAGGCAACCACTTTATTTTGTACTAACGAATTTTCTTTGAGTTATGCAGGGGCATGTTTTAGTTATTCTTGAACGTTGTACGTTATCGCAAAGCTCAGCATCAAGTCAAAAGTCGCAAAGTTCATGCAAAGCACAGGATAAAGCCAAGCAAGCGCACAAACTTTGAAACTTACAGTTTTTCTTTTACTGCAGGAATTTATTAATAGAAAATTTTTCTTTTGAAGCTCCAATAACTGTTAGCATTGCACCAGGAATATTCATTACTACAACGGCATTTTATCAAGCATTCTGCATCGCACCATTTGCTATTACAAAATCATTGCACCAAGCACTCTACATTGCACCATCAATATATGTTGCGTCGAAGTAACCATGCCAAGCTCTTCGCATTGCACCAATCTGGTAATTTTAAATCAAGCATCGCATTTAGGCTTGTCCACCTTTAATAGGACACTTAGGCTGGTCCACCTTTAATTGGATGTCTAAGTGCATTTTGTCTTTAATTAAAAATTTAGGCTTATCCGCCTTTAATTGGATATTTATGCAGATTTTTATCTTTAATTAAATATTTAGGCTTATCCGCCTTTAATTGGATATTTTGCACATTTATATTTAAATTAAATACTTAGGCTCGTCTGCCTTTAGTAGAACATTTATGCACATTTATCTTTAATTGAACACTTAGGCTGGTCCGCCTTTAATTGGACGTCTAAGCGCATTTTGTCTTTAATTAAATATTTAGGCTTATCCGCCTTTAATTGGATATTTATGCAGTTTTCTTTCTTTAATTAAATATTTAGGCTTGTCCGCCTTTAATAGAACATTTTGGCTCGTCCGCCTTTAATTGGACGTCTAAGCACATTTTACCTTTAATTAAATATTTATGCACATTTATCTTTAATTAAACACTTAGGCTCGTCCGCCTTTAATAGGACGTTTAGGCACATTTTGCCTATAATTAAATATTTAGGCTTCTCCGCCTTTAATTGGATTTAAAAGCATGCTTGCATTTAATACGATATTTAGGCTTGTCCGCCTTTAATAGGACATTTATGCATTAACATTTAGGTTTATCTGCCTTTAATTGAATATTTAAGCACGCTTGCCTCTATGGTATTTAGGCTTGTTCGCCTTCAATGGAACATTTAGGCTTGTCCGCCTTTTATAGGACGTTTAGGCACATTTTGCCTTTAATTAAATATTTAGGCTCGTCCGCCTTTAATAGGAAATTTAGGCACATTTTACCTTTAATTAAATATTTATCCATCTTTAATTGGATATTTATGCATATTTATCTTTAATTGGCTTTATAGGCAAGTTTGCCTTTAATATGATATTTAGGCTTGTCCGCCTTTAATAGGACATTTAGGCACATTTTGCTTTTAATTAAATATTTAGGCTCGTCCGCCTTTAATAGGACATTTAGGCACATTTTGCCTTTAATATGATATTTAAGCTTGTCCGCCTTTAATAGGGCGTTCATGCACATTTTGCCTTTTATTAAATATTCAGGCTTATCCGCATTTAATTGAATTTTAAGCACACTTGATTATATAATATTTAGGCTTGTCCGCCTTTAACAGGACATTTACGCATTAAACATTTAGGCTTGTCCGCCTTCAACAGGGCATTTATGCATTAAAATTTAGGCTTATCCGCCTTTACTTGGAACTTTTTTTTAGCACGCCTTATGATATATAGGTTGTCCGCCTGAACAACATGATACTTTAGCACATATTCACATGCTTTTTATTAATTTATTTTGACCTTGATGGTCATGCTTTTAGTGTTATTTTAGAAATGCGGTATTATCGTAAATCATTGCAAAGCACATTTATAAAATGCAGGTTATTGTTGAAAATTATTATTGGGATAAAGCTACATTTTTATCAAATCATTTTGGCCGACTAGGCCGTATTGTATAAGTAAACGCCCAAAATATGTCATTTTCATAAGATTATTTTACAGCATATCGCATTTCAATATCTACTATACTGATGAATTTGTCCTGCAGGAAATATAGTACAACATAGCGATCAAGTCGAGCTATCGCAAATTATATTTTAAATAATTTTCTTTGAGTGCAAAATTTACTAATATTAAACTTTAGCATGTAATTTTTTAAATTATTGGCACCGCTCCTTGTAAATGCATTGCATCAAGAGCTCCGCACCAAGATATTCGCTATTGCACCAAGCTTTGCATCGCTCCCTGAATATTATTATTATAACTCTAGCATCGAATCAAGTTTTATGTACCATATTAATCTCTTAGCACTGCATCATATCAATCTTTATAATTAAAAATAAAGCACTACATATCAGGCTTGTCCACCTTCAAATAGGACATGTCGGGCTTGTCCACCTTCAAATAGGACATGTCGGGTTTATCCGCCCTCAAATAGGATATATCAGGCCCATCTGCCATAAAATAGGATATATCGGATCTATCCGCCCTCAAATAGGATATATCGGGTCTATCCGCCGTCAAATAGGATATTGAAGTTAGTTCTTCCTCAAAAGGATTTTTAGTGTTATTTTGACCCGAATGGTCCTGCTTGCATAAACATTGCCAAAACATATCTTTCATAAATCATTGCCAAACACATTTATTTTCATAAGATAAATTTTCATATGGCATTGCGATCATGAAATATATCACCATTAATTTTTTTTTATAAGTTTACCCAATAAATTCGCATTTCTTATGAATTGACGTCTAAATATTATTTTCATAAGATTATTTTTATGGCACATTACATCTTGTTTCCTAACGAATTATCTAGTATGCCAAGCTTTGCAGGAAAAATATCATAACGTGGAACTATATCTTAGCAGTGAACTGGGGCAGTTTGTTGGAGAGAAATACCAAACTCCCCAACAAAGGTCAAGGATCTACTTCGAACTTCGCTCGGCTTGACTGTCAAAATTCCGAACCAAATCCTTATTTCAAATATATTTCTTTCAATCATGGTACTTAGTGTCTCTATAATTCAACATTGGTGCAGTATTTTCAGGATCCGCAATAATTGTTAAGTCCTACTCGGGGTACCATAAGTCTTGAACTACATATGGCCTGATTCTCGTGAAACCCGAGATATGTAGGCAACTCAAAATCGGAGTTCGGCCGCAATCATTTTTTTTACATCCCCTTTCTCCCATACCAATCTTGATGGTCGGGACAAATTGGCTACTATGTCAATTTCTTTGCCCGAAAACGCTTACATCGTCTCCGGTCAAAGAGGGGCAGCTGTTGACATCCAATTTTTTCCCTCCTTTCTTCTAATTGATTTCCTTGAGCTTCTAAGTTATTAATACATAAAATACTTTATTTTCTAATACTATTTCCATTTACTATAGTTATTATTATTATTTTATTAATATTATTATTATAAAATTATTCATGTCACTGATATTATGTAACGACCCGGCCTGTCGTTACGGGAATTACCATCCCGTTACCTTGCATTTACATATCTTATGCTTTTATATCAGTATTTGAATATATCGGGTGAGTTAGGAGTGATTTGGGTTGAAAATGAAGCAAATAGCATGTTTGAAGAAAGCTTGAATATGGGAAGTCAACCTAGAGTTGACTACTGAGTTAGAGTGCTCGGAACTGTATTCTGATGATTCGACTAGTTCTGGGGAATCATTTATGACTTAGGGGAGCAATCGTAATTTAATTTGGAGGTCCGGTGTTGAAATAGGCTTGAATTGGCTAAGGATGAATTTTGGCGAAATCCGAACGGTAGGTCAGATTTTGATCCGGGAGTCGGAATGGAATTCCGACAGTTGCAGTAGCTCCGTTAGGTGATTTTGGATGTGCCTGCAAAATTTCAGGTCATTCGGGCATCGTTTGATCGGGTTTTTGATCGAATGTGTAATTCGGAAAGTTTTAAGAAATTTAGGCTTGAATTCATGGGTAAATGGTGATTTTGATGTTTAGGATGGTGTTTTTATGATTGGAACAAGTTCGAATAAGGAATTAGGATGTGTTGGTGTATTTGGATGAGGTCCCGGGGGCCTCGGGGTGTTTTCGGATGGCTAAACGGGAGAAAATGTGGAAAAATTGCAGGGAAGTGTTCTGGTTCTGTTGTTTTCGCTCCTGCGGAAATGGGCGCGCAGGAGCGAGTCCGCAGAAGCGGACGAGGAGGCGCAGGAGCGCTTGTTTTCGCAGAAGCGGAAATATGTCCGCTGAGGCGGCGTCGCAGGAGCGAAGGGTAGACCGCAGAAGCGGTCAAGAGGCGAAATGGAGAAGTCCGCAGAAGCGGGTGGTTGGTCGCATAGCCGAGTCCGCAAGAGCGGACTCTTGGTCGCAGAAGCGGACCTGCAGGAGCGGTCCATGTATCGTAGAAGCGAAAATCGCAGTGAGTTAAGTGTATCAGAAATTAGAAAATTTCAGAAACATTTCACACATTTGGGTCTCGGCTTTAGAGGCGATTTGGGCGATTTTGAAGAGAAACTCAAGGGAAATCATCAGGTAAGCAACTATGGACTTAAACTATGATTAGTATTGGTATTATTATGCAATTATATCATGAAAATGGAGGAATTTGGGGTGATTCATGGAAGATTTAACCCTAGGCTTGAACTTTAGAAAATTAAGGTTTTGAATGGGCAAATAGAGTCCGAATTTGGTAAAATTGATATGCTTAGACTCGTATCGAGATGAGGGTTTCGAATATGTGACTTTCATGATTTTTCGACAAGCGTACCGAAAAAGTCGGGTTTTTACCAACTTAGTGTAATTATGCGAATTTCATGTAAATTGAAATGGGTTATGATTCTTTGACCCGTATTTGATATAATTATTGTGGTTTGACTAGATTCTACGCACGAGGGGGCTAAATTCAAAGGAAAAGGCATCGCGGATGAGTCTACGACCGGCTAGAGGTGAGTAGTTTGTGTATATGGTAGCCTGAGGGTTCGAAACCCCGACTTAGCACATTGTGACGCTAGTAGGGCATGGCTCGCACACCGTGGCAGGTGCGGGATTGATTGTGACTGGGGATTGAGACTTGGTCCATCCCCGAAATGAATAATATGTTATTAGTGTTGGAAGTACACTGTATTTGATATAATTGTGGGTTGTAAGCCTTGTTTGGGGCCTTGTGCCGATCTGTAGCGTCCTTAGAGGACAATATTTATGTGATAGCTATAATTGCTTAAATCACTGATCTCAGTCCTGGAAATTGAAATAACCTTTTTGCAATGCTAAGTCACCGGCTTTTGCAAATTTAATAAAGTTAAAGTATTTTTCATAAATTATGAGCTGGAAACTGGAAGTAAGAAAAATGAACTGTTTTGTGACTTATTTGCTTATTGTGGACTGAGTATGGGATCGGGCTGCACGCCGCAGTGGTTGATATGAGGATCGGGCTGCACGCTGCAGCAGTATTGCGCTTGGGCTGTAGGAGCCCCTCCGGAGTCTGTACACACCCCCGGTGAGCGCCGTCGACGTTAAATTGGATCGGGCTACACGCCGTAGCGGTTATGTGCATTGCATTGCATCTTTATTTGTTGAATTACTCTGTGGTAGCTGAATTGTACTTTTGATGCTAGTTCATAGGAGATTCGGACTGTAGTTTAGCTTCATATTGTGGTACTCTGTGGATTTCCTACTTTCAGCTGCTTTTATATATTTATTACTCACTGAGTACTTAGTACTCACCCCTACTCCTGCACTTTTTGTGTGCAGACTCAGGTACTCAGGAGCAGTAGACAGGCATTTCCAGCGTTTGCAGAGTCATACCGATTTACTGAGGTAGCTGCCTACGTTCACAGAACCTAGCTTCTCCTCTCCTTTCCAGTTGTTATTTGTATTTTGTATTCGGACTTGAGTATTTCTATACAGTACTCTCTATTCCTGTTGGGTTTTGTTAGAGGCTCTAGACTTGTGACTCCGGATCTTTGGGAGTGTCGGTATTTTGTTCATTATTAGTATTATTGGAGTTCTTAAACTCATATATTCTTCTTGGGTTGTCCATTTGGGACTTATATCGTTGTGATAATTAAATTGTTGGTCTGGCTGGCCGAGCTTGATTGTTGCGCGCCATCACGACCGGATTTGGGTCGTGACAAGTTGGTATCAGAGCCCTAGGTTATTAGGACTCGCGAGTCGTGAGCCGGTTTAGTAGGCTTTCGCGGATCGGTACGTAGACGTCCGTATCTATCCTCGGAGGGCTACGGAAACTTTAGGAAAAACCTCATTTTCTTGGATTCATATCGTGCGATATGTGTTATCATGAAATTAAAATTTTCCATATTCTATTCTCTCGCGGATGGCGAGAACACGAGCTAACGGACGTGGCGGACGACCGCCAGTGGCACTCAGAGGTCGTGGTCGTGGTAGAGGTAGAGCGACGATGCCGGCGCCTGCGATCCACCGGTCGACCGGACTCGAGGTCGGATTCACTGCACCGGTGGCCCGGGACCGGATTCCGGCGGCGGATGCTCCGGCAACTCGGGTTCAGGCACGGCAGTGCCCGTTGTGATACCGGGTCTTCGAGGAGACCTTGGCTCGTATCCTATCGGTGTGCACGAGGCTTGGCTCGAGGTAGTTGCGGCTACTGCGCTGCGATGTCTTCTTCACGGGGAAGGGGAGGAATTAGACCCCGTGGCCCGCACACCGAGCCAGAGTTCGGCCGGTTGCGCCCGTTGCACCGGCTCCTGCTTATATGGTTCGAGTTATGCCCGACGATGAGCGAGCGTCGTTTGGAGAGATCTGAGAGGCTACGGCCTCCGACATTCGGTGGGGTGCCGAGGGCGAGGACGCCTAGGGTTTTCTTGACGGATGTCGGCGCATGCTTCGCACCGCGGGTATTCTAGAGTCCAACGGTGTTTCATTTACCACTTTTCGGGTCACAGGGTGCAGCATTTCGGTGGTGGGAGGATTTCGAGAGGCGTAGGCCGGCTGGGGCAGTGCCCCCTCACTCAGCAACAGTTCTCCGCGGTATTTTTAGAGAAGTACGTGCCTCGGTCTCGGAGAGAGGAGGCTGCGACGTCGGTTCGAGTGGTTGAAGTAGGGAGATATGACGATTAATCAGTACGAGATGAGATTCACACGGTTGGCCCGTCATGCCATGTGGATGGTTCCTACAGACAGAGAGAGAGGATTCGGAGATTTATTGATGGCCTTATTTATCCCATCCGCATATTGATGACCAGGGAGAGAGTTTCGGCAGTTACCATTGAGGAGGTGGTTGATGTTGCCCGTCATATTGAGATAGATCACCGCAGAGAGCGGGAGGAGAGAGAGGCTAAGAGGCCTCGTGGTAGAAGCTTCAGTGGTGCTCCATCTAGGGGCCAACCCCAGTATAACAGGGGTCGTTCTTTCAGGTCTCATCAGTCTGGACGTGCAGAGTCCAGTGGGGTTTCATCAGATCGTGGTCGTCAGGGCCATCAGGGTTATCAGGGTCAGCAGAGCCGTCAGTAGAGTCAGCCTGCACTGAGTGCTCTTCCAGCTCAGAGCTCTGCTCCTGCTTCCTCAGCATAGGGTTCATCTGTAGCGAGGGGTCCTCAGCAGCCCCTTCTTCCATCTTCGAGCCGTTGTTTTGAGTGCGGTGATTTGGGCCATATCAGGAGAGAGTGTCCTCAGTGGCTCCGTAAGCGGTCTCAGCAGAGGGATCAACCCTCGTCTTCTACTCCTGTTTCTTCAGCGCCAGCACAGTCGGCTAGGACTGGTGGCCAGGTATCCAGAGGTCGCCCTAGGGGTGAGGATCGTACTGGTGGAGGCCAGGCTCGTTTCTATGCTCTTTCGGATAGGAAGGATGCTAGTGCTTCAGATGCGGTCATTTCAGGTATTATCTCAGTCTGCCACAGGGATGCTTCTGTCTTATTTGATCCCGGATCCACATATTCTTATGTCTCTACTTATTTTGCACATCATTTGGGTATGACCCATGGTATTCTTGCTTTGCCCGTACATGTGTCTACCCAGTGGGGGATACTGTTGTTGTGGATCAGGTATATCGATCCTGTATTATTACTATTGGGGGTCTGGAGACCCGAGTTGATTTATTACTACTGGGCATGGTAGATTTCGATGTGATTCTAGGCATGGATTGGCTATCTCCTTACCATACGATTCTGGACTGTCATGCCAAAACAGTCACACTAGCTATTCCAGGTAATACAAGGATCGAGTGGCGTGGCTTGACCGATTATGTGTCCGACAGGGTGATTTCTTATATAAGGCCCAACAAATGATTGGCAAGGGTTGTTTATCTTATTTGGCCTTCATTAGAAATGTTGAGGCTGAGACACCCAGTCTTGATTCAGTCCCCATTGTGAGGGAGTTTCCAGATGTTTTTCTAGCAGACCTGCCAGGCATGCCGCCTGACAGAGATATTGACTTTGGTATTGACTTGGTGCCGGGCACTCAGCCCATTTCTATTCCTCCCTATTGCATGGTACCAGCAGAGTTAAAAGAATTTAAAGAACAGCTTCAGGAACTCTTAGATAAGGGTTTCATTCGTCCGAGTGTGTCACCTTGGGGTGCACCGGTGTTGTTTGTGAAGAAGAAAGATGGCACAATGAGAATGTGCATTGATTACAGGCAGCTGAACAAGGTAACGGTGAAGAATAAGTACCCATTGCCTCGTATTGAGGACCTATTTGATCAGCTCCAGGGAGCTAGTGTATTTTCTAAGATTGATCTTCGATCGGGCTATCATGAGTTGAAGATTAGGGACTCGGATATTATGAAGACAGCGTTCAGGATGCGATATAGGCGCTACGAGTTCCTGGTGATGTCTTTCGGGTTGACTAATGCCCCAGCAGCATTCATGCACTTGATGAATAGTGTATTTCGGCCGTACCTTGATTCTTTTGTGATTGTGTTTATTGATGATATTCTGGTATATTCACGCAGCCAGGAGGAGCATGCACAGCACTTGAGGGTGGTATTGCAGAGGTTGAGAGAAGAGAAGCTCTATGTGAAATTCACTAAGTGTGAGTTCTGGCTTGATACTGTGGGTTTTCTGGGACATGTAGTGTCTAGTGATGGTATTCGGGTTGATCCACAGAAGGTCGAGGCAGTGCAGAATTGGCCCAGACCTTCCTCAGCTACAGAGATTCGAAGTTTTCTTGGCTTGGCAGGCTATTATCGCCGGTTTGTTCAGGGTTTCTCATCTATTGCTTTACCTTTAACTCAGTTGACACAGAATAATGCTCCATTTGTGTGGTTTGATGAATGTGAGGAGAGCTTTCGGAAGCTCAAGGCGGCTTTGACCACAGTCTTGTACCTATGTTACCATTAGCCTCAGGGTCTTATATGGTGTATTGTGATGCTTCCAGAGTTGGACTCGGTTGTGTGTTGATGCAGGAGGGTAGAGTTATTGCATATGCTTCTCGTCAGCTAAAGCCCCACGAGAAGAACTACCCTGTTCATGATTTGGAGTTAGCTTCTATTGTTCATGCCTTGAAGATTTGGAGGCATTACCTATATGGCATATCTTGTGATGTATATACAGACCACCGCAGCCTTCAGCATTTGTTTAAGCAGAAAGATCTAAATTTAAGGCAGCGGAGATGGCTTGAATTGCTTAAAGACTATGATATTACTATCTTGTATCATCCCGGAAAAGCCAATGTAGTGGCCGATGCATTGAGCCAGAAGGCTATTAGTATGGGCAGTTTGGCGTATATTCCAGTTGGGGAGAGACCCCTTGCAGTTGATGTTCAGGCTTTAGCTAATCAGATGGTGAGGCTGGATATTTCTGAGCCTAGTCGGGTGATGGCTTGTGTAGTAGCTCGTTCTTCTTTATATGATCGTATCCGAGAGCGCCGGTATGATGATCCACACTTACTTGTCCTTAAGGACAGAGTTCAACATGATGATGCCAGAGATGTCACTATTGATAGTGATGGTGTATTGCGGATGCAGGGCCGGATATGCGTCCCTAATGTTGATGGCCATCGTGAGTTGATATTGGAGGAAGCCCATAGCTCGCGGTATTCTATTCATCCAGGAGCCGCAAAGATGTATCAGGATTTGACTTGTGATGTAGATCCAGTAGCCATTTTGGGTCGACAGGTTCGTAAGCTAAGATCTAAGGACATAGCTTCAGTGAAAGTGCAGTGGAGAGGTCGTCCCGTGGAGGAAGCAACTTGGGAGACCGAGCAGGAGATGTAGAGCAGATATCCACACTTGTTTGATACTCCAGGTATGTTTCTTAACCCGCTCGCGGACGAGCGTTTGTTTAAGTTGGGGAGAATGTAACGACCTGGCCTGTCTTTACGGGAATTACCACCCCGTTACCTTGCATTTACATATCTTTTGCTTTTATATCATTATTTGAATATATCGGGTGAGTTAGGAGTGATTTGGGTTCAAAATGAAGCAAATAGCATGTTTGAAGAAAGCTTGAATATGGGAAGTCAACCTAGAGTTGACTATTGAGTTAGAGTGCTCGGAACCGGATTCTGATGATTCGACTAGTTCCGGGGAATCATTTATGACTTAGGGGAGCAATCGCAATTTAATTTGGAGGTCCGGTGTAGAAATAGGCTTGAATTGGCTAAGGATGAATTTTGGCGAAATCCGAACGGTGGGTGAGATTTTGATCCGGGAGTTGGAATGGAATTCCGACAGTTGCAGTCGCTCCATTAGGTGATTTTGGATGTGCCTGCAAAATTTTAGGTCATTCGGGCGTCGTTTGATCGAGTTTTTGATCGAATGTGTAATTCGGAAAGTTTTAAGAAATTTAGGCTTGAATCTGTGGGTAATTGGTGATTTTGATGTTTAGGATGGTGTTTTTATGATTGGAACAAGTTTGAATAAGGAATTAGGACGTGTTGGTGTGTTTGGATGAGGTCCCGGGGGCCTCGAGGTGTTTTCGAATGGCCAAACGGGAGAAAATGTGGAAACATTGCAGGGAAGTGTTCTGGTTCTGTTGTTTTCGCTCCTGCGGAAATGGGGGCGCAGGAGCGAGTCCGCAGAAGCGGACGAGGAGGCGCAGGAGCACTTGTTTTCGCAGAAGCGGAAATATGTCCGCTGAGGCGGCGTCGCAGGAGCGAAGGGTAGACCGCAGAAACGGTCAAGAGGAGAAATGGAGAAGTCCGCAGAAGCGGGTGGTTGGCCGCATAGGCGAGTCCGCAGGAGCGGACTCTTGGTCACAGAAGCGGAACATTCCGCAGGAGCGGAACACTTTCCGCAGAAGCGGACCCGCAGGAGCGGTACATGTATCGCAGAAGCGAAAATCGCAGTGAGTTAAGTGTATTAGAAATTAGAAAATTTCAGAAACATTTCACACATTTGGGTCTCGGCTTTAGAGGCGATTTGGGCGATTTTGAAGAGAAACTCAAGGGAAATCATCAGGTAAGCAACTATGGACTTAAACTATGATTAGTATTGGTATTATTATGCAATTATATCATGAAAATGGAGGAATTTGGGGTGATTCATGGAAGATTTAACCCTAGGCTTGAACTTTAGAAAATTAAGGTTTTGAATGGGCAAATGGAGTCCGAATTTGGTAAAATTGATATGCTTAGACTCGTATCGAGATGAGGGTTCCGAATATGTGACATTCATGATTTTTCGACCAGCGTACCGAAAAATTCGGGTTTTTACCAACTTAGTGTAATTATGCGAATTTCATGTAAATTGAAATGGGTTATGATTCGTTGACCTGTATTTGATATAATTATTGTGGTTTGACTAGATTCTACGCACGAGGGGGCTAAATTCAAAGGAAAAGGCATTGCGGACGAGTCTACGACCGGCTAGAGGTGAGTAGTTTGTGTATATGGTAGCCTGAGGGTTCGAAACCCCGGCTTAGCACATTGTGACGCTAGTAGGTCGTGGCTCGCACACCGTGGCAGGTGCGGGATTGAATGTGACTGGGGATTGAGACTTGGTCCATCCCCAAAATGAATAATATGTTATTAGTGTTGGAAATACACTGTATTTGATATAATTGTGGGATGTAAGCCTTGTTTGGGGCCTTGTGCCGATCCGTAGCGTCCTTAGAGGACAATATTTATGTGATAGCTATAATTGCTTAAATCACTGATCTCAGTCCTGGAAATTGAAATCACCTTTTTGAAATGTTAAGTCACCGGCTTTTGCAAATTTAATAAAGTTAAAGTATTTTTCATAAATTATGAACTGGAAACTGGAAGTAAGAAAAAATGAATTGTTTTGTGACTTATTTGCTTATTGTGGACTGAGCATGGGATCGGGCTGCACGCCGCAGTGGTTGATATGAGGATCGGGTTGCACGCCGCAGCAGTATTGTGCTTGGGTTGTAGGAGCCCCTCCGGAGTCTGTACACACCCCCAGTGAGCGCCGTCGATGTTAAATTGGATCGGGCTACACGCCGTAGCGGTTATGTGCATTGCATTGCATCTTTATTTGTTGAATTATTCTGTGGTAGCTGTATTGTATTGTTGATGCTAGTTCGTAGGAGATTCGAACTGTAGTTTAGCTTCATTATGTGGTATTCTGTGGATTTCGTGCTTTCAGCTATTATTATATACTTTTTACTCACTAAGTACTTAGTACTCACCCCTTCTCCCTGCACCTTTATGTGCAGATTCAGGTACACAGGAGGATTAGACGAGCACTCCAGCCTATGTCAGAGTTTATTTGAGTTGCTGAGGTAGCTGCCGGCATTCGCAGAACCTATCTTCTCTCTTCATTCAGTTATTACTATATGTTTCAGACTTGAGTATTTTTACGCCTCTCGAAATCCTCCCACCACTGAAATGCTGCACCTGTGAACTGAAAAGTGGTGAATGAAACACCGCTGGATTCTAGAATACCTGCGGTGCGAAGCATGCGCTGACATCTGTCAAGAAAACCTTGGGCGTCCTCGCCCTCAGTACCACTGAATGTCGGAGGCTGTAGCCTCTCAAATCTCTCCAAACGATGCTGCTCATCGTCGGGCATAGCTGGAACCATATAAGAAGGAGTTGGTGCAACGGGCGCAACTGGCTAGACTGGCTCGGGTGTGTGAGCCACGGGGGTCTGATTCCCTCCCCCTGCCTGTGAAGAAGATACTGCAGCAGTAGCTGCAACTACCTGAGCCAAGCCTGTGCACACTGATAAGATCTGAGCCAAGGTCTCCTGAAGACCCGGTATCACAATAGGCACTGCCGGTGCCTGAACCTGAGTTGCCGGAGCGTTTGCCGCTGGAATCTGGTCTTGAGCCTGGGCCACTGGGTGCAGGAATCTGACCCTGAGTCTGGTCAGTTGGTGGATCAGCAGGTGCTGGTACTGCTGCCCTACCTCTACCACGACCACGGCCTCTGGGTGCCAATGGTGGTCGTCCGCCACGTCCGCTAGCACGTGTTCTCGCCATCTGCGAGAGAATAGAATATGGAAAAGTTTAATTTCATGGCAACACAATTCGCACGATATGAATCCAAGAAAATGAGGTTTTTCCTAAAGTTTCTGTAGCCCTCCGAGGATAGATACGGACGTCTACGTACCGATCCGCGAAATCCTACTAAACCGGCTCATGACTCGCGAGTCCTAATAACCTAGGGCTCTGATACCAACTTGTCACGACCCAAATCCGGTCGTGATGGCGCCCAACAATCAAGCTAGGCCAGCCAGACCAATAATTTAATTATCACAAATACCAGTCCCGAATGGACAACCCAAGAAGAATATATGAGTTTAATAATAATAATGAACAAAAGTACTGACACTCCCAAAGATCCGGAGTCACAAGTCTAGAGCCTCTAACAAAACCCAACAGGAATAGAGATTACCGTATAGAAGTACTCAAGTCTGAATACAAAATATAAAATAACGACTGGAAAGGAGAGGAGAAGCTAGGTTCTGCGAACGTAGCAGCTACCTCAGCAACTCGATATGACACTGCAAACGCTCGAAATGCTTGTCTTTTTCTCCTGAGTACCTGAGTCTGCACACAAAAGGCGAGGGAGTAGGGGTGAGTACTAAGTACTCAGTGAGTAATAAATATATATAAGTAGCTGAAAATAAGAAATCCACAGATTATCACATAATGAAGCTAAACTACAGTTCGAATCTCCTACGAACTAGCATCAACAATACAATACAGCTACCACAGAATAATTCAACAAATAAAGATGCAGTGCAATGCACATAACCGCTACGGCGTGTAGCCCGATCCAATTTAACGTCGACGACGCTCACTGGGGGTGTGTACAGACTCCGGAGGGGCTCCTACAGCCCAAGCGCAATACTGATGCGGCGTGCAGCCCGATCCTCATAACAACCACTGCGGCGTGCAGCCCGATCCATGCTCAGTCCACAATAAGCAAATAAGTCACAAAACAGTTCATTTTTTTTAATTCCAATTTCCAATTCATAATTTATGAAAAATACTTTAACTTTATTAAATTTTGCAAAAGCCGGTGACTTAGCATTTCAAAAGGTGATTTCAATTTCCAGGATTGAGATCCGTGATTTAAGCAAATATAGCTATCACATAAATATTGTCCTCTGAGGACGCTACAGATCGGCACAAGGCCCCAAACAAGGCTTACCGCCCACAAATATATCAAATACAGTGTATTTCCAACACTAACAACATATTATTCACATCCGGGATGGAACAAGTCTCAATCCCTAGTCACAATCAATCCCGCACCTGCCACGGTGTGCGAGCCACGCCCTACTAGCGTCACAATGTGCTAAGCCGGGGTTTCGAACCCTCAGGCTACCATATACACAAACTACTCACCTCTAGCCGGTCGTAGACTCGTACGCGATGCCTTTTCCTTTGAATTTAGCTCCCTCTTGCGTAGAATCTAGTCAAACCACAATAATTATATCAAATACGGGTCAAAGAATCATAACCCATTTCAATTTACATGAAATTCGCATAAATACACTAAGTTGGTAAAACCCGACTTTCGGTACGCTTCTCGAAAAATTACGAAAGTCACATATTCGGAACCCTCATCTCAATACGAGTCTAAGCATATCAATTTTACCAAATTCGGACTCCATTTGCTCATTCAAAACTTTGATTTTCTAAAGTTCAAGCCTAGGGTTAAATCTTCCATGAATCACCCCAAATTCTTCCATTTTCATGATATAATTGCATAATAATACCAATACTAATCATAGTTTAAGTCCATAGTTGCTTACCTGATGATTTCCCTTGAGTTTCTCTTCAAAATCGCCCAAATCGCCTCTAAAGCCGAGACCCAAATGTGTGAAATGTTTCTGAAATTTTCTAACTTCTGATACACTTAACTCACTGCGATTTTCGCTTCTGCGATACACAGACCGCTCCTACGGATCCGCTTCTGCGGAAAGTCTTCCGCTCCTGCGGAAATGTTCTGCTTCTGCGACCAAGAGTCCGCTCCCGCGGACTCGCCTATGCGGCCAACCACCCGCTTCTGCGGATTTCCCCATCACGCCTCAAGACCGCTTCTGCGATCGCCCTCTCGCACCAGCGAAGCCGCCCCTGCGGACCAGGCTCCGCTTCAGCGACTCCGCTTCTGCGCCTCATTGTCCGTTCCTGCGGAGTCGCTCCTACGCTCCCATTTCCGCAGGAGCGAAAACAACAGAACCAGTGCACCATGTCTGCAATTTTCCAAATTTTCTCTCGTTTATCCATCCGAAAACACCCCGAGGCCCCCGGGACCTCATCAAGACACACCAACACATCCTAATACCTTATTCGAGCTTGTTCCAATCATAAAAACACCATCCTAAACATCAAAATCACCAATTACCCACGGATTCAAGCCTAAATTTCTTAAAACTTTCCGAATTACACATTCGATCAAAAACCCGATCAAACGACGCCGAATGACCTGAAATTTTGCAGGCACATCCAAAATCACCTAACGGAGCTACTGCAACTGTCAGAATTCCATTCCGACTCCCGGGTCAAAATCTCACCTACCGTTCGGATTTCACCAAAATTCATCCTTAGCCAATTCAAGCCTATTTCTACACCGGACCTCCAAATTAAATTCCGATTGCTCTCCTAAGTCATAAATGATCCCCCGGAACTTGTCTAATTATCGGAATCCGGTTCCGAGCACTCTAACTCAATAGTCAACTCTGGGTTGACTTCCCATATTCAAGCTTTCTTCAAACATGCTATTTGCTTCATTTTCAATCCAAATCACTCCTAACTCACCCGATATACTCTAATACTGCTATAAAAGCACAAGATATGTAAATGCAAGGTAACGGGGTGGTAATTCCCGTAACGACAGGCCGAGTCGTTACAAGTTTAGCTTCATTATGTGGTAATCTGTGGATTTCTTATTTTCAGCTACTTATATATATTTATTACTCACTGAGTACTTAGTACTCACCCCTACCTCCCTGCACCTTTTGTGTGCAGACTGAGGTACTCAGGAGCAGTAGACAGGCATTTCCAGCGTTTGCAGTGTCATATCGAGTTGCTGAGGTAGCTGCCGACGTTCGCAGAACCTAGCTTCTCCTCTCCTTTCCAGTTGTTATTTTATATTCTGTATTCAGACTTGAGTATTTCTATACAGTACTCTCTATTCCTGTTGGGTTTTGTTAGAGGCTCTAGACTTGTGACTCCAGATCTTTGGGAGTGTCAGTATATTGTTCATCATTATTATTATTGGAGTTCTTAAACTCATATATTCTTCTTGGGTTGTCCATTTGGGACCGATATCGTTGTGATAATTAAATTGTTGGTCTGGCTGGCCTAGCTTGATTGTTGGGCGCCATCACGACCGGATTTGGGTCGTGACATATTAATACTATCACAATTTCATTATATTATATTGCTACTATTGTAATTGTTGTTGTTATTATTATTATTATTATTATTATTATTATTATTAATATTATTATTATTATTATTATTGCATGTGTTATCGGCATATTCAAAATTATTCAACCAATGATATTTTCTTTACAAATATCCATCTCTTATTGCATTAATCCTACTCTTATTTATAAAGTATTTATTTAAGTTATTTATATATTAATTGTATGCTAATTTTATATTGGTTACATACTAAAATAGATTTTTTTTTCCATAGCAATTCACTTGAGCGCTACAAAACTATCTAGTATAAAAAGTCATTGCTAGACATGTCAAAACATTTTAATTATCTTTAGAAATACAAATAATTAAGAGGAAAAAAATGCTCAATACCTTAAAAGAATTAGCCTATTTTTGATTAAACCCATTTACTAGAGGAGTCCAAATTTGTCAACTCATTTAACCAAACATAAGCCCAATTCTGCTGGCCCAATTGATCACCCCTGCCTAACTAAGAACAAAGCCTAAAAAAGTAAAATAGGTCATATTGTTTCTTTAAAGAAACAACAGCCGCAACTCCCTCCCCATTTTAATGAAACTTCTCTATCTTCATCAATGCCTAGCACACCAATTTTGACTAAAATGGTTTTCCTCTATGTTGTAGCATCACCTCTCTCATCTACAACTCTATTTTTTCAATAGAAAAGTCCAAAGAACTTTTGAATTTTAGTTTCTCTATGACAGAGATTTTCAGTGTTCTAAACCAGCTTTTGAAGTCCTCCTAACGTTCAAATTTCAAATGGTGGACTGTAATTTGAAATGGCGCTCAAAGTTTCATCCAAACTCAAGCCCTAATTCTTTTCTATAAATACTTGCAATAGGGAAATATTTTGGGGGGGGGGGGGCTGGAACTCATAAAAGCTACTGCTCTCATATGTTCTTATAATTTTGGCCTTGCCAAAATCTTTTATTTTCTTTGTCTCTTGTTTCTGTTGGTTTTAAATACAACATAGGTGCTGCATTTTGTTTACTATTTCATCATTTAACAATCATCCGAGTTAGCGAGCTCGAGGTCGGGGTTCGATAGATCCAACATCGTCCTAGTTCACTGCCCCCCACAAGGTCAGTAATATTTTTTTAAGTTTTCAGAACATTTAAATTTGTTCATCCTTTAGTATTATTGCTGCTATATTGTAACTTTTTTATCGCGTTTAGATAACATGAAAATAAGTCCCCGTATGTCTTTAAGTTTAAAACTTGATGTTATATGGATTTAGATTATTATTTTATATTTAGTAGTATTGTTAGAAATCATAACTTGAGACCTTCACTTCATTATTACAGAAAAGCATGTCTATGAGTAATTTCTGTCATTGTTTTAGTGCCTCTATGAGTATGTCAAATAAAAGTCAGCATTATTTTGTGATAGTAAAAGCATACTTATATATGTGAGAATATTTCATCTTTTACTCGCTACAACTAGATTATAAATTATATCTAAATTTCTAGCATGTTATTAAGTATTTTTGTGCCTTATACAATAATAGTTGAGTTGAAATATGCTATGATATTTTTCCTTCCAGTTTGATCATGACTGTATGTGCAATAAATATTATGATTTCGAGTCTTTTCATGCTTAGACACCGTGACTTAAGAACATGTGTTGTTAAATGAATATTCGGTCAATCTTGAACATATTAATGTCTTACAAGTTTCTTTATTCATCATGTCAAATTTTGCTACTATACTAGTCAACAGAGAAGTATTTTGCAACCATGTCAGGTTTCTTCTAATATTTTATCTTTCATTTTTTATTTTACATGTAAAGTGTGTCATTTAGTTTTGGTAAATCATGTGTGTTCTCTCATTTATTTGACTATATATAATCATGGCTTTGTTGTTGTTTATATAACAGAACGATGCTCATGGAATTTTTCTTGTGCTTCTTGTCTATTGTTTGTATGATTAAATAGGTGTAGTTATTGGATATGAATTTTTCTTTATTTGTTTTAGCAATATGGCTAAAAGTTGCTGAAATATCTAAGTAAGGTTAATGTATGAATACGTTTTTTTTTTCAACTATCGTGTTTGGATAATGCACTTTTAGACTTAAGAGCACACAGTATAATTTCAACTAAACATAGCAGATTCCATGATTAGACATCTGAAGGTTAAATTTACTGTGATAATTGGTTGAATATGTCATTTTCAAATAATCGGATAAACTGAATGGATTACTTATCAGTCTGCACTAGTAATTTAAAGAAAACAACATGATTGTAAAATTTAGTGGTCCCATTTTAGGAAGACTGGCCTCAGATCTATGTTCACTTAAATAATTAAATTCTATTTGTTAAGATTATGATATAAGATGTCTGTATTTTGATGAACTAGTAGATAAGTAGAGAAAGTTAATTTATCTTTTTTTTTTTGGAATTTCCTATCGCTACCTTTTGAATGCTAAATGTCTTACATTCCTGTTAAACTCATGATGTGAATATGTGCTCCTATGTTTGGGTGTGCCGAGGGTAGCGGCCATAACTCATGTTATTTGTTAGAAAATTCTTCTATAAATTCCATTGCAACTTGTCGAATTGGTTCCATTTTATGTAGCCACAATCCTTCTATTTCCTTCCATGCTATAAGTTCATCTTAAGGAAGAAACTTATATAACTGTTAAGAATGTGGATCAATGTTATGTATTTTCTCTTCATGATATAATATTTGACAGTGCTCATAGTGAAATAGACCTTAGCTAGAAGCATGTTCTATCTTTGAAACATTTCTTACATATCCTCTTTTGGTGTTAGCATTTATTTTTTTAAAATATGAAAATAACCTTAAAAAAAAGGGGCATAAAACACATATTTATAAGTCTTGAAGCTACTAGCGTTTGTTCCATGATTTACCGAAACATAGTAATTATAATCGTTGGCTTAAAGTATTGATTACTTTTGTGGATTGGTTTATCGTGAGAATATCTGGGAAGTGTCTTTAAGTAAGAAGAAATGAGATGTTAGGATTATAGATCATTTAAATAGTTTCAACACCAATATGAGTGATGCTTTTTTTATTTCTGCAATTATATTTAGTTTTCGCCTTCTTTGTAGCGCTTCTGGAAATAGACCTCTTTCCTTCTAATTCTTGTTTTGTTCTCTTTCGGTGCATATGTATTTGGAGCAAAACATGGAGTCTTAATGCAAGACCCGACCTTACCCGAGCAGAGTCATTGCATACCTTCTTCCTTAAAGCATCAGATGGCGAGAAAACAAGCGAATCACTTGGGGGTCGCCTATGGCGGCTTTTGTTATTGCTCACTCTGCCTATTTGTTAATCTAAGTGGTTTGTTTTATTTGGATCTATAATTGATGATTAATTTTATCATATAGAATTACTACTATAATTTTTGCAAAGTATCTTGTTGAATTAAGGTCTAAAAGGATACAATACACTTAGCATTTTGGGAATAATACTTTTTCGTTTGAGACTGCTTTCTCCTAATCACGTTTAATAAGTTTAAAAACATAGATTACTACTTTTCTTTTAGGAGGCATGATTTTCTTTAAACAGATTATTTCAATGATCTTGATTTTGTTAATTTTGAAGCAAAATAAAAGAATATTTGTTTCCCCAAGTTGCAAATTAGTTACGAGTTTTTTTCATAAAAATATCATTTCTTTCAAAGCTATTCCTATATATATATATATATATATATATATATATATATATATATATATATATATATATATATATATATATATATATATATATATATATAATTAGTTATAAACCTTATTCACTAAATTATATTTTTGTTAAAACAACTCAAGCGCAACTTTTAATAAGGTTTAAACTAATTAATCTAAATTTGGCCGGTTAACCGTTATTAACGGATCATATAGGGTGCTTTAATAACCTTCCCTACAGGATTAATTAGAACCCTTACCTAGAATTTCTAAAGTTAAGTAGATCATAAAACAGAGTTAATTTTAAGCACTACTATACTAAAATTGGTGTCCTAATTCACTATTAAAATAATTAGGTGGCGACTCTTTAATTATTTAAACCCGCAGAATTACCGATATGTTATACTCTAGTTTGACCCGTGTTAAAATGGGGTATAACAGTGAGGCCATAGACAAACCTCCTAATCCTCTCTCTATCTGTTAGAACCAACCAAATAGCATGACGAGCTAACTCGGAGAGCCTCATCTCATACTGTGTCATATTCATCTCTCCCTAACGCAACCACTCAAACTGCATGCGTAGCTCCTCTCTACAAGATTGCAGTACATACTTTTCCAGAAAGAGAATGGAGAACTGCTACTAGGTAAGGCATGTTACACCAACATGCCTACGCCTCTCAAAATCCTCTTACCAAGTGAAGGTAGCTCTAGAAAACTGATAAGTAATGAAAGCAACCTCGCTGGTCTCCAGAATACCTGTTGTACAAAGCATCCTCTCACACTTATCCAAGAAATTCTGGGCATCCTCGCCCTTTCCACCACTGAAGGTCGGAGGATAAAGTCTACCAAACCTCCCTGACTTACACTGCTCGTCCTATGACATGGCTGGAACTACATAGTCCTGAGCAGCGACAATTGGATGGGTTGGATGTGCCCCAGTGTCTTAAGTCCCTGCAAGACCTGCTCAGGTGTGCGAGCGGCGGGAGTTTGATTGCCTCCAAGCCTGAGAAGTACCTGCGGATGTAGTAGCTAAGACCGCCTAAGACAGGCCAGTGTAAACTGATAGGATCTGACCCAAGGCCTCCTGAAGCCATAGAATTATCATAGGCACACATGGTTCCTAAGCTGGTGCTGCTGAAGCGTCCACAACTGGGACCTGGTCCTGAACTGTGGCGATTGTGAATCTGCAGGTGGTGTCATAGCTATTATGTGGGCTACATTTTTGCCCTTACCATGACCACGATCGCATTCTTGGGCTCTAGTGTCCACAATTGGTGGTACTGGTGGTCGTCCCTCCTGGCCGGTGGCACGTGTCCTCACCATCTGTGAGAGAATAGAGTGATAGAAGTTTAGTACTCGGATAAACAAATTGCACATCAAGAATTTCAAGAATATGAAGTCTTTACTAAAGGTTCTGCAGTCTCTCGAGGATAAATACAGGCGTCTCTGTACCAATCTGCAAGACTCTACTAAATCTGCTCATGACTCGTGAGACCTAACCTAGGCTTTGATACTTGTCACGAACCTAGACCCGGACCCGGTCGTGATGGCGCCTCTCGAGAAGACAAGGCCAGCCGATACTTCCCATTTTAGTTTTAAGCAATTAAACAATAAGAATCAAGTCTAAAACATGATAAATAATCCAAAAGTGAGCAGTGAACATTAAATTTGTGGAAAATAAACCCAATAAATCCCAACATTGGGGTGTCACTAGTCATGAGCATCTATCAGTATGATATAAGTCTGAAATACCTACTAATATATTACATAATAACTAATAAAGTGATATAAATGAGATAAAGGGGGAGAAACATGGGACTGCGAACGTCAAGAAGCTACCTCGTGGACTGTGAAGTCTGTCGGGAGCTCTAAACTTGCGCTAGCAGGATCCACAATGCCTAATGAAGTGAGTATTCCAACTCAATGAGTAATTATCATAAATAAATGATAGAGAGATATGAAAAACACGTAAGGCTATATGCTATAATGAAGTAGTAAAACCAGTAAAAATAGTAAATTAGTAAAGATATGTAAAATCATTTAAGTTCAACTAAAACTTCATGAAATTCCTTTTCAACAATTTAAAATGGTAAATGATAGACAAATAAGAAAGATAAACACATAAAGGTTCGCCCCTCGGTCACAATGTCAACAAATCTACCCCTAGAGCAATATCTCAGAATAATATCAACCCCTCGGGCTACCCGCGCTCACTGGGGGTATGTAGACTCCCGGAGGGCCTCCTTATGGCCCAAGCACAATATCAAGTCATCTTGTGGCATCATCACTAAGATCTCGGCCTCGTATCAACAATCTATCTTGTGTCATACATATCTCAGGCCTCGACTTTATAATCATAATCCGGTGTTTCCTCACCACATAGGCCCTCGGCCTTACTCAATCAAAATCCTCACAAGCTACTTGCGCAACAGTAAAAGATAGTGCTCAGCCCAAAATATCATTTAAAAATCATTTAAGTATTAAAGTAGAGTAAACATGGCGGAGTTATGAAATACAGTAGAATATAGCATGACTGAATTCAATTATAAAGTCAAATGCGGAGGAAATATCTATAGAAATCCCCTAAGGATTCAAATAGTTGGCACGATGCCCAAATATGGCATTCAGCCCAAAACATGATGATAGCAAATAGATTTCAGTCTAATACACGGTAAAATAGTTATTCGGGACGGACTAAGTCACGATCCCCAATAGTGCATGACCACACGCTTGACATCAAGCATGTGCGTCATCTCAGTATAGCACAACGATGTGCAATCCGAGGTTTCATACCCTGAGGACATCATTTACAATCATTACTCACCTTAATCTGGTCAAATCTCTAGCCTGTGATGTCTTTTCCCCTCGAATCGGCCTCCACTCGTGTTGAATCTATCCAGAATTAGAATCATAGTGTTAAAATATGCTAAGGGAATAAAGCCCAAGCGAAATAATCAATTTACAACACAAATCCAGAAATTACTAAAACCCGATCCCCAGGCCCACGTCTCAGATTCAAATAAAATTCAAATCAGTGGATTCCTTATCACTCCCCAAGTTCATTAATACAAAAAGAATCAAAATCCAACCACAAATGACCCCTCAAATCCCACTTTCTTGGTCTCCAATTTCAAGCCCTAGTTCTTCCATTTTAGGCTTAAATTCCATGATTAGTTAGGTAGATTTCACATAGAATCGAGTTTTAAGTCCATGAATCTTACCTCCAAGTGATTTTCCTTGAATCCCTCTTCAATCCTCTTCAGAAAACTCCAAAAACGCTCAACATTGGTGGAAATAAACCCCAAAATCGTAGACAAGATGCTATTTAAAAATTATGCCCATGCCTTATTTCCTTCTTTGCAAACATGGTCAACGCCTCGCATTCGCGAAGAACAAAAAAACTTTGACCAAAAATTACTCCTCGCGATCACGACATGCCCAACGCAAACGCGATGCTTTCAGACTAACATTTTGCGATCAAGTTACCTCTTGTCACGACCCGGATTTTTCCCCCAACATCGGGATCGTGATGGCGCCTACTTGTGGTAGCTAGGCAAGCCACTGTATTCATACTATCCTGTTTTTAATACAATTTCATAATTAATTTATCAACAAACCATAACTTTAATTAAATAAATGCGAAAGACTTTATCGAAATAGTATTAAGCAGTTTCAAAGTAAAACCATACTGAAATCCTCTACCCAAGACGTGGAGTCACCAACTCACGAACTACTACTGAATACTACACATACAAGTCTGAAAGAAATATAACATAATCGGTTTTTCTCGGAACAAAGAGACTATAGCTATTAACATAAGTAAAGAGAGAGACGCCAGGCCTGCGGACGTCTGCAAGCTACCTCGGTCTCAAGTATGATCAACTCCCACGCAAAAGATTTACTGCTGCTGCTCCTGATCGTAACCTGGACCTGTGCAAAAATGCACAGAAGTGTAGTATCGGCACAACCGACCCCATGTGCTGGTAAGTGCCTGGCCTATCCCGGCAAAGTAGGGACAAGCCTAGGACAAGACACCCACATAAACCTGTACAGTTCAATATATATGTATACCACAAAATAACAAGAAATAACCAGGTAATAACACAATAAGGAATATCTCAAAAGAACTCAACAATTAACAACAGTTAATAAGTTCACAAGGAAAACAAAGAATAATGGAAACACAAGTAATATCAAGTCAAGAAATAGCAAGTAGTTGCACGGCATCACCCTTCGTGCTTTTACTCTCATCCTCACCAAATAAGCAAATAAAGTACACGGCATCACCCTTCGTGCTTTTACTCTCATCCTCACATCCATGATACGGCATGATCCTTCGTACATGGTTCAATAACAAGGCACGGCATGATCCTTCGTGCATAATCAATAAAACATGGCACGGCATTAACCTTCGTGCATAAATAATAAAACATGGAACGGCATTAACATTCGTGCATAATCAATAACAAGGCACGACATTAACCTTCGTGCATAAATAATAAATCAAGGCACGGCATCACCCTTCGTGCATTATCACTCTTCCTCACCCAAATAACAGTCACAGTTAAGGGCAAAGAATGAAACAGTAATTCATAAACCGTCCCAACAAGGGCAATCAATAATCATCTTCACAACAAGTCCCGACAAGGGAGAACAATAACAATTCTACAACCTGGAAAAGGTTCAACAATTTATCTGCAAATATGTCTCACAATAAGCATTAACAACGACTCACGGTCATACTAGACGCCAGTGTATGGATG
The DNA here is from genome assembly GCA_032618575.1 of Nicotiana noctiflora. NCBI lineage: Eukaryota > Viridiplantae > Streptophyta > Magnoliopsida > Solanales > Solanaceae > Nicotiana > Nicotiana noctiflora. The sequence goes on from JASVEL010005260.1 coordinate 27,954, forward strand.
CTCGTCACCACAGCCCATACACCGCACTCGATCACAAAACATATAGCACATAATCCTATTCCCTCAAGCTAGGATAGAACAAACACTTACCTCGAATGTTTATGAACAATTCCATCCTGTGGCAATGTCTTTTTCTTTCAAATTTGGCTCTAATCCAATCGTATCTATACACAATTGATTTAATATCATCAATACTACTCAACAAACTAATTCCTAAGGCCAATTACAGCTTTTACAACATTCTGCCCGGAATAGTGAATTTCGACCCCGGGCCCACATGGTCGGAACTCGGGGTTCGGACCAAAATCCGGTTACCCATCCCCCACGAGTTCAAGTATATGTTTTGTTTCAAAATCGGACCTCAATTCGAGGTCCAATTTCCCAATTTATGAAAAACCCTATATTCTACCAAAAACAAGAAATTCTACCATGAAAACCTTTGATTTCTATTGAAAAACATGAATAATGATGTTAGGAATTGAAAGAATTAAGTAAAAAGTGACTTACAATTGTTTTGAAGAAGAGGGAGTCCGTGAAGAGTCGCAAATGGGTGTTTTTGGGTTGTGAAATGTGAAGAATGAAGCTGGATATCGTGATTTACAGGTCTCTGTGTTCGCATTTGCGAACCCCGACCAATTTCTGGAGTTTGAAAAATAAGCTAAGGCTGGGAAGTTCGCATTTGCGAACTTTTGTTCGCATTTGCGAAGCCAAGACAAAACTGGGAAGTTCGCATTTGCGAACTATTGTTCGCATTTGCGAACCCAGGCAGGACACTGGATTGTTCGCAATTGCGAACACAGGCAGTATATTGGATTGTTCGCATTTGCGAACTATTGTTCGCATTTGCGAACACAGGCGGGAGATTGGGATGTTCGCATTTGCGAACAAGGCTGGCATGAAGGGACTTCGCATTTGCGATCAATGGTTCGCATTTGTGAACCATGCATTGATCTGCCACCTTCGCAATTGCGAGAAATGCTTGGCAATTGCGAAGCCAACAGCTGGGTGAAAAACCAGCAGTGCAAAAATTCAGAATTTAATCCAACGGCCTATCAAATCTCTACCCCCCCCCCCCCGGGCTCCAAACCAAACATGTACACAACATCAAAAACACATTATGAACTTGTTCGTGCGATCACATCGCCAATAACACACCGTTTTAATCAAATCAAGCCTCAAGTTCATGATTTTCATACTTTTGGTTTTCAAAACTTTCAAACTTGGAACTCAAGGTCCAAAACATATCAAACGACATCCGAATGTCACCAAACTTTGCAGAATGCACATATGTAATATTTAAGACTTATACCAGGCGTCGGAACCAAAATACGAGCCCAATACCAAGGTCAATGAATTCATTTTCCTTTAACAATTACATCAAAAACAATTTCACAGAAAAATTCATAACTTGGGCTCTAGGCCTCAGAATTCGACTCCGGACGCATGTCCAAGTCTCATATTTTGCTACGGACCTTTCAGGACCAGCCAATCTCGGGTCCGGATCCGTTTACCAAAAATATTGACCGAAGTCAACCATATCAATATTAATATCATTTTTATCCAAATTTCTCATAGAATTCATATTTTCTATCATAAAATCTTTCCGACTACATGCTCGGATTGTGCACGTAAATCGAGGCAACATAGAATGAGGTTTTCAAGGCCTCAGAAGCTCGAAATGATTAATAAAATAAGTGATGACCCTTTGGGTCGTCACAATCTCAACCTCTAAAACAACCGTTCATCTTCGAACGGACAAAAGAAAGAAGTACCTGAGTCAGGAAACAAATGAGGGTAGCGGCTCCGCATATCGGACTCGGACTCCCGGGTCGATGCCTCAGGAGGCTGACCTCTCCACTGAACACGCACAAAAGTATAACTCTTCGACCTTAACTGTCGAACCTGCCGGTTTAGAATGGCCACCGGCTCCTCCTCATATCTAACACATGTGTGGGATCGCCGTGGTATCTCCGAAGCATAGATACATGAAAAAATGGATGCACGGCTGATAAGCTAGGCGGCAAAGCTAATCCGTAAGCCACCCCTCCCACTCTGTCTAGAATCTCAAATGGACCAATATACCTAGGGGCTGAGCTTGCCCTTCTTCCCGAACCTCATCACGCCCTTCGTAGGCGACACTCGGAGCAATACTCGTTCACCAACCATGAAATCTACATCTCGAACCTTACGATCCGCATAAGTCTTCTGCCTGGACTGAGCTGAACGCAATCTCTCCCGAATAGTCTTGACCTTATCCAAGGCCTCCTGAACTAAGTCCGTACCCAACAACCGAGCCTCTCCCGGTTCAAACCATCCAACCGGTGATCGACATTGCCTACCATACAACGCCTCATATGGAGCCATCTGGATGCTAGATTAGTAACTGTTATTGTAGGTGAACTCTGCTAATGGCAGAAACCGGTCCCACGAGCCTCCGAAATCAATAACACAGGCTCGAAGCATGTCCTCTAGAATCTGAATAGTCCTCTCGGACCGGCCATCCGTCTGAGGATGAAATGCTGTACTCAACTGAACCTGGGTGCCTAACTCCTGCTGGACCGCTCTCCAGAACCGCGAGGTAAACTGCGTACCCCGATCAGAGATAATAGATACCGGCACCCCATGGAGACGAACAATCTCCCTAATGTAAACCTCCGCTAACCTCTCCGACGAGTAGGAGACAGATACTGGAATAAAGTGTGCCGACTTGGTCAACCTATCAACAATGACCCAAATAGCATCAAATTTCCTCCGAGTCAAAGGAAGTCCAGGTAACGAAGTCCATAGTGATCCGCTCCCATTTCCACTCGGGAATTTCAATCCTCCGGAATACACCACCAGGTCTCTGGTGCTCATATTTCACCTGCTGACAATTTAGACACCGAGCGACATACGCAACGATATCTTTCTTCATTCTGCGCCACCAATAGTGTTGCCGTAAGTCCTGGTACATCTTCGCGGCGCCTGGGTGAATAGAATACCGCGAATTGTGGGCCTCCGCTAAGATTAACTCTCGAATCCCTTTGACATTAGGCACACAAACTCGACCCTGCAATTTCAATACCCCATCATCATCTAGATTTACCTGTGTGGCACCTCCCCGCTGTACCGTATCTCTCAACTCACGCAAATGAGGATCATCAAATTGCCTCTCACGGATACGCTCTAATAAAGAAGAACGAGCGACCGTGTAGGCTAACACCCTGCTAGGCTCAGAAATGTCTAATCTCACGAACCGGTTGGCTAAGGCCTGGACATCTAGTGCTAATGGTCTCTGACTGACCGGAATGAATGCAAGACTACCCATGCCGGTAGACTTTCTACTCAATGCATCGGCCACCACATTGGCCTTACCTGGGTGATATAATATAGTAACATCATAGTCTTTTAGCAACTCTAACCATCTCCGCCGTCGTAGATTTAGCTCCTTTTGCTTGAACAAGTACTGTAGGCTTTTGTGATCAGTGTACACCTCACATGTCACACCATATAGATAATGCCTCCAGATTTTTAAGGCATGAACCACTGCTGCTAACTCAAGATCATGAACTGGATAATTCTTCTCATGTATTTTTAACTGTCTCGAAGCATAAGCGATAACCTTACCATCCTGCATCAATACCGCTCCAAGTCCCGTACGAGATGCGTCACAATACACTGTATAAGGCCCTGCACCCGTAGGTAGTATCAACACTGGTGTGGTGGTCAAGGCTGTCTTGAGCTTCTGAAAGCTCGCCTCACACTCCTATGACCACTGGAACTGAACACCCTTCTGGGTCAACCTGGTCATCGGGGCTGCAATAGAAGAAAATCCCTCTACAAATCGACGGTAGTAACCTGCTAATCCCAAGAAACTCCGGATCTCAGTCACTGAAGCTGGTCGAGGCCAATTCTGGACTGCCTCAATCTTCTTTGGGTCTACCCGAATACCTTCCACCGATACAATGTGACCCAGAAATGCTACCGAACTCAGCCAGAACTCACATTTAGAAAATTTGGCATATAGTCGGTTATCTTTCAGAGTCTGAAGAACCACTTTGAGGTGCTGCCCGTGCTCTTCCTAGCTGCGGGAGTACACCAGGATGTCATCTATAAAGACTATCACGAACAGATCTAAGTAAGGCCTGAATACCCGATTCATCAACTCCATGAATGCTGCTGGGGTATTGGTCAACCCGAAGGACATGACCAAGAACTCATAATGCCCATATCTAGTGCGAAAGGCTGTCTTAGGAATGTTAGCCGCCCTGATCTTCAGCTGATGGTAGCCTGACCTCAAGTCTATCTTTGAGAATACCCTCGCTCCTTGGAGCTGGTCAAACAAATCATCAATCCTCGGCAGTGGATACTTATTCTTTATTGTCACTTTGTTCAATTACCGGTAATCAATACACATCTGCATCGAGCCATCTTTCTTCTTTACAAGTAATACAGGTGCTCCCTGGGGGGAAACACTGGGCCTGATAAAGCCCTTCTCAAGAAGGTCTTGCAACTGATCTTTCAATTCTTTTAACTCCGGCGGGGCCATACAATAGGGTGGAATAGAGATGGGCTGAGTGCCCGGTGCCAGATCAATACAGAAATCAATATCCCTATCGGGTGGTATGCCCGGCAGATCTGAAGGAAAAACCTCAGGAAACTCCTGTGTAATAAGGACTGACTCAATGGAAGGAACTTCCGCGTTGGAATCACGAACATATGCCAAATAAGCTAGGAACCCCTTCTCGACCATGCGTCGAGCCTTAACATAGGAAATAACGATGCGAACGGAGTGGCCTGAGGTCCCTTTCCACTCTAGTCGGGGTGATTCTGGCAAGGCTAAGGTCAAAGTCTTAGTATGACAATCTAGAATAGCATGGTATGGGGACAACCAGTCCATCCCCAATATGACATCAAAATCCACCATATCCAAAAGCAACAGATCAACACGGGTCTCAAGACCCCCAAATATAACTACGCACGAACAATGCACCCGGTCGACTATAATGTAGTCACCCACCGGTGTAGCCACATAAACTGGAATATCCAGAGCATAGCTGGGCACGGCCAAATACGGGGCAAAGTAGGAAGATACATATGAATATGTAGATCCAGGGTCAAATAATACTGAAGCACCTCAGCCACACAAAAGAATGGTACCTGTAATCACGGCATCTGATGCCTGTACCTCTGGCCCGGCTGGTAAAACATAGAATCGGGGATCTGCACCTCCCCTCTGAGCTGCGTCTCTAGGACGACCATCAACTGGCTGACCTCTACCTCTGGCTGGAAGGTCTCCACCTCTATGGTCTCGACCTCCACCTCTATAATCTCTACCCCCGCCTCTCGCTGGCTGGGCAGGTTGAGGGTCAGCTGGGGCCTGAATCATAGGACGAGGACCTCGCTGCTGAGAGTTGCCCGCCGCTCGAGGGCAATACCTGATAAAATGACTCGGGTCACCACAACCGTAGCAACTCTTAGACTGATAGGGCTGCTGGCCCTGACGACCCGAATGGCCTCCACGAACACTCCGAAGAGGCTGAGCATTAATAGGAGGCTGATCTGAATAATGCCCACGAAACCCACGATCACCCGGTCCACCCCGTGAAGCCCGAAGGGCGGAATGGAAAGGCCTCGAAGACTGGCCTCCGTCAAAAGATTCTCTTGCCACCGGAAGAAGAACCACTAAACCCCGCCCGAATGACGAGGCCTCTTGTCCGAAGAATAACCACCTCCCCGAGCAAGAGCCATCTCAACTCTACGAGCTGCATTGGCCGCCTCTTGAAATGATATGTCACTCCCCACGCCCATAGCCATCCGGAGTCTAATTGGCTGATTAAGCCCATCTATAAACCTCCGGACCCTCTCCCGCTCCTGTGGGAAGTATCACCACTGCATGACGAGCCAAATCGACAAATCTCGTCTCATACTGTGTAACTGTCATAGTGCCCTGACGGAGGCGCTCAAACTGCCTCCGAAGTACATCCCGCTGAGTAGCAGGGAGAAACTTCTCCAGAAATAGCTCTGCAAACTGATCCCATGATAAAGCTGGGGACCCTGCTGCTCGAGTCAAGCAATAATCCCTCCACCAAGTCTTGGCGGATCCTGAAAGCCTGAATGTACAGAAGTCAAATCCATTGGTCTCCACGATCCCCATAGTCTTGAGAATCTCATGGCAACTGAATAAGAAGTCCTGAGGATCCTCTGATGTGGCACCGCTGAATGTAGTGGTAAACAACTTGGAGAACCGATCAAGTCTCCATAAAGAATCAGAAGTCATGGCCGCTCCATCTCCGGCATGAGCCGTGGTACCTGACTGAGTGGCCACAGCTGGCTGAACCACTGGTGCCTGAGGCTGAGGAGCTGCTGGTTCCAGAGTACGAGGAATAGGAGTCCGGGCCCCTCCTCCAACCTGAGAAGCGGCTGGTGCCACTGATAATAAGCCCGCTCTGGCAATGCTGTCCATAAACCCCGCTATTCTGACCAAAGCCTCCCGAAGATCCGGGGTAAATAAAGCCTCTCCTGGGACCCGAGCTGGGCCCACTGGAGCTGCTGGGACTGGAACCTCCTCGTCAATCTCAATATGAGGCTCCACCTCTGGAGTAGCTGCCGGGGGCTGAGCTCTGCCCCTACCACGGCCTCTGATACGGCCTCGGCCCCTGCCCCTCACGGGAGCTGCCTAGGGCTCGGGCTGCTGGTCAGCGGACGAAGAAGCTCGTGTCCTCACCATCTGCGAAAGGACATAATATAAGTTCAATCGGTATTTGAGGAACAAGTCGCACGACAAGAAAGAACAAATGAGAGACTCTTTCCTAACTCAATAGACTCGGGAGGACAAGTACAGACGTCTTCGTACCTACCTCTCAAACTCTACTAAGCTTGTTCGTGAGTGGTGAGACCTATGTAACCTAGAGCTCTGATACCAACTTGTCACGACCCGGATTTTTCCCCCAACATCGGGATCGTGATGGCGCCTACTCGTGGTAGCTAGGCAAGCCACTGTATTCATACTATCCTGTTTTTAATACAATTTCATAATTAGTTTATCAACAAACCATAACTTTAATTAAATAAATGCGGAAGACTTTATCGAAATAGTGTTAAGCAGTTTCAAAGTAAAACCATACTAAAATCCTCTACCCAAGACGTGGAGTCATCAACTCACGAACTACTACTAGATACTACACATACAAGTCTGAAAGAAATATAACATAATCTGTTTGTCTCGGAACAATGAGACCACAATAATAATAAAAGCAAATAGAGGAGACGCCGGGCCTGCGAACACCTGCAAGCTACCTCAGTCTCGAAAGTACGATAATCCCACTAGTGTACTACTACTGCTGCTCCTGCTCAAAACCTGGACCCGTGCAAAAACGCATAGAAGTGTAGTATCAGCACAATTCGGCCCCATGTGGCTGGTAAGTGCCTGGCCTATCCCGGCGAAGTAGTGACAAGCCTAGGACCAGACACCCACATAAACTTGTGCAGTTCAATATATATGTATACCACAGAACAACAAGAAATAACCAAGTAATAACACAATAAGGAATATCTCAAAAGAACTCAACAATTAACAACAGTTAATAAGTTCACAAGGAAAACAAAGAATAATGGAAACACAAGTAATATCAAGTCAAGAAATAGCAAGTAGTTGCACGGCATCACCCTTCGTGCTTTTACTCTCATCCTCACCAAATAAGCAAATAAAGTACACGGCATCACCCTTCGTGCTTTTATTCTCATCCTTACATCCATGATATGGCATGATCCTTCGTACATGGTTCAATAACAAGGCACGGCATGATCCTTCGTGCATAATCAATAAAACATGGCACGGCATTAACCTTCGTGCATAAATAATAAAACATGGCACGGCATTAACCTTCATGCTTAATCAATAACAAGGCACGTCATTAACCTTCGTGCATAAATAATAAATCAAGGCACGACATCACCCTTCGTGCATTATCACTCTTCCTCACCCAAATAACAATCACAGTTAAGGGCAAAGAATGAAAGAAACAGTAAATCATAAGCCGTCCCAACAAGGGCAATCAATAATCATCTTCACAACAAGTCCCGACAAGGGAGAACAATAACAATTCTACAACCCGGCAAAGGTTCAACAATTTATCTGTAAATATGTCTCACAATAAGCATTAACAACGACTCACGGTCATACTAGATGCCAGTGTATGGATGCTTGTCACCACAGCCCATACACCGCACTCGATCATATAACACATAGCACATAATCCTATTTCCCACAAGCTAGGATAGAACAAACACTTGCCTCGAATGTTTATGAACAATTCAATCCGTGGCAATGTCTTTTTCTTTCAAATTTGGCTCCAATCCAATCGTATCTATACACAATTGATTTAATATCATCAATACTACTCAACAAACTAATTCCTAAGGCCAATTACAACTTTTTCAACATTTTGCTCGGAATAGTGAATTTTGACCCCAGGCCCACATGGTCGAAACTTGGGGTTCGGACCAAAATCCGGTTACCCATCCCCCGATGAGTTCAAGTATATGTTTTGTTTCAAAATCGGACCTCAACTCGAGGTCCAATTTCCCAATTTATGAAAAACCCTATATTCTACCAAAAACAAGAAATTCTACCATGAAAACCTTTGATTTCTATTGAAAAACATGAATAATGATGTTAGGAATTGAAAGAATTAAGTAAAAAGTGACTTACAATTGTTTTGAAGAAGAGGGAGTTCGTGAAGAATCGCAAATGGGTGTTTTTGGGTTGTGAAATGTGAAGAATGAAGCTGGAAATCGTGATTTACAGGTCTTTGTGTTCGCATTTGCGAATATGGGTTCGCAATTGCGAACCCCGACCAATTTCTGGAGTTTGAAAAATAAGCTAAGGCTGGGAAGTTCGCATTTGCGAAGCCAAGGCAAAACTGGAAAGTTCTCATTTGCGAACTATTATTCGCATTTGCGAACCCAGGCAAGACACTGGATTGTTCGCATTTGCGAACTATTGTTCGCATTTGCGAACACAGGCAGGATAGGGGAATGTTCGCATTTGTGAACTATTGTTCGCATTTGCGAACTATTGTTCGCATTTGCGAACTATTGTTCGCATTTGCGAACACAGGGCGGGAGATTGGGATGTTCGCATTTGCGAACAAGGCTGGGCATGAGGGGACTTCGCATTTGCGATCATGGTTCGCATTTGCGAACCCTGCCTTGATCTGCCACCTTCGCAATTGCGAAGCCAACAGCTGGGTGAAAAACCAGCAGTGCAAAAATTCAGAATTTAATCCAACGGCCTATCAAATCTTTACCCGAGCCCCCGGGCTCCAAACCAAACATGTACACAACATCAAAAACACATTATGAACTTGTTCGTGCGATCACATCGCCAATAACACACCGTTTTAATCAAATCAAGCCTCAAGTTCATGATTTTCATACTTTTGGTTTTCAAAACTTTCAAACTTGGAACTCAAGGTCCAAAACATATCAAACGACATCCGAATGTCACCAAACTTTGCAGAATGCACATATGTAATATTTAAGACTTGTACCGGGCGTCGGAACCAAAATACGAGCCCAATACCAAGGTCAATTAATTCATTTTCCTTTAACAATTACATCAAAAACAATTTCACAGAAAAATTCATAACTTGGGCACTAGGCCTCAGAATTCGACTCCGGACGCATGTCCAAGTCTCATATTTTCCTACGGACCTTTCGGGACCATCCAATCTCGGGTCCGGATCCGTTTACCAAAAATGTTGACCGAAGTCAACCATATCAATATTAATATCATTTTTATCCAAATTTCTCATAGAATTCATATTTTCTATCACAAAATATTTCCGGCTACATGCTCGGATTGTGCACGTAAATCAAGGCAACATAGAATGAGGTTTTCAAGGCCTCAGAAGCTCGAAATGATTAATTAAATAAGTGATGACCCTTTGGGTCATCACACCTCTCTTGCGAACGCGATGAATAAAATACTTTGAAGCTCAGCTGCCCAAATCATCTACTCGAACGCGGTGCAATTCACGCGAATTCCCTAAGCAATCGTCTAGCCCTTCGTGAATACGATGGCTAAAATTCAAATCTTTGCGATCTAACCCTTCATGAACGCGAGGGCCTACTCATGAATACGAAGGCCATTTCTCTATGACACTGATCTGCAATTTTCTGCAACTCCGAACAACATGAAATGATATGATTGACCACCCAAAACTCACCAGAAGCCCCCGAGACCTCAGCCAAACATGCCAACATATACCATAACCTCATTCAAACTTGTTCCAACCTTCAAAATGCTCAAAACAACATCAAAATACCAAATTCTCATTGGGTTCAAGCCTAAGAATTTCAAAATCTTCTAAAGTACGCTTTTGATAAAAAACTCAACCAAACTACGTTTGAATGACCTGAAATTTTGCACATACATCCCAAATGACACCGTGGAACTACTACAACTCTCAAATTCCATTCTGAACCATATATCAAAATCTCACCTACCAACCGAAAATTGCCAAAAATCCAATTTTTCCAATTCAAGCCTAAATCTACTTTGGACCTCTAAAACTCATTCCGATCATGCTTCTAAGTCCCAAATAACCTGTGAAGCTATCCGGACCTTTGAAACTCATATTCAATCCCTCTAACACATAAGTCAACATTCGGTTGACTTTTCCAACTTAAGCTTCCTCAAAAGAGACTAAGTGTCTCAAACCTTACCAATTCCTTTTTGAACCCGAGCAAATCAACCCAACCACATACAAAACAAATAGACAAACCAATAAGAAGTAGAAATGGAGGAAATGGAGCAATAATTCATGAGACGACCGGTCGGTCATTACAATAAGTTTTTCCAAGTGTGCTGAAAAAGATAATCAAGTGTGAGAAGTATAAATCATGATTTAGGTAGATAAGACCACTCTGGTGAAATAAGTTCACCACTTAGCGTAGATAGGAGTTCAATTTGTGTACTCCAAAGATAGTACATCTGTCTTCTAGAATATGACTTGTTCCCCCTTAGTAGCCTAAAAAAGGAGAAAAATGTGATAATCCCTATGTGTTGCAGTTGAAAGAGGGGATTCACAAGTATAAGACGATGGCTTTTAAATAAGGGGAGATGATGGTACCCTGATGTACCAAGACAGGTTGTGTGTTCCAGTTATGATCATGTTAGAAGCCCATAATTCCAGGTAATCTTTTCATCCAGGTTCCCCCAAAGATGTGTCATGGTCTTAAGGATATTTATTGGTGTAACGACATGAAAAAGAACGTTGTATACTTTGCGGCCAAGTGTTCGAATTATCAGTAAGTGAAAGTCGAGAAATAGAAAGCACTTTGTTTTACAACAGAATACACATATTTTTGGGTGGAGATGGTAAATTTGGAAATTATAACAGGATTATATTGCTCATTTTTGAAAGCATCATTTGATTAGATGATTGTAAATCGACTTACCAAGTCAACCCATTTCTTTCCAGTAAAAGCTACATATTATGTTGAAGATTATACCAAGTTCTACATTATGGAAATCGTCTAATTGAATGGAACTCAGTTGTCCGTCATTTTGGACCGTTGTGCTTAGTTTAAAATGAATTTTTAGAAAATGATTAGGCACAAGTTTTTCATCGTCAGAAAGATGGCCAAGTAGAGCACATTATTCAACCACTTGAGGATATGTCCTTGATGTTAACAGTAATTGGGATGATCACATACCTCTCATTGACCTGGTTAATAATAACCTACCATTCTAGTGTCAAGATGGCATATGCGAGACTCTGTGGCGAAGGTGTAGATCGACAACTGGTTGCTCCAAAGATAGTGAAGGGGAGCTATTGGGTCCAAATTTATTGTATCAAACTATGGAGAAAGTTAAGTTGATTAAAGAGCGTTTGGAGACGACCTAGAACCGCCAAAAGTCCTATTCAAATGTACAACATAGACACCTAGAGTTTCAAGTGTATGATTGGGTATTTCTGAAAGTTTCTCCTATGATAGGCGTTATAAGATTTGAGAAGAAGGGGAAGCATAGTCCCTACTATATTAGTCCATATATGATCTTGTGAGAGATTTATCAATTATCTTAGGAGTTGGAGTTGCCATCAGAATTAACGGCGGTACAACCAGTATTTCACATGTCATGTTATAACACTCAAGTTTCTAGTACTCAGATACTCATGTCAGCTGAATACTCAGATATTCTTGTCAGTTCGATACTCAGCTACTCATGTCAGTCCAATACTTAGAATATTCATGCCAGCTTAGTACTCTGATATTGATTTCAGTTAAATTCTCAAATATTCGTGCCAGTTCAATATTCATATACCTATGTTAGTTCAACATTTATGTATTCATGATAGATCGATATAGTCAATATGGTGGTCATTCAACTCACTACCTCAAAATTTTAGTAATCATGTATTCATTGTATGCAAGTGTTTATGAAAGTTCGTGTTTCCATCAGACTCGTTTAAGTCTGGAGTTAGAAGAAGTTACAATCAGGATAACCATTCGAGGACGAATGATCCTAACGGGAAGATAATGTAACACCTTGTACATTCGGACTAGGTTTAAATAGGTAAGTGTGTATTAATTAGATATTTTAGACATATGAAGTCCTATTAGGATGAGTATGGGTAAAATAGTTATTTCAAAATCAATATGGGAAGTGAGGTGCATAATATTCAAAAAAATCGACTAAGTTACAGAAGGTCCGTCTTCCAGCATGGTTTAGTAAAAATATGTAAGTGACATGGGAAATCTCAAAGATTATAGTTGTAGGCCTTTGAAATAGATTTCTAATGATACATTATAAAGCCCTAACAGATCTCTGTGAAAAACGTTATGAGTGTTGCATAGAATAGTGTGCAACAACCACACATGAACCGCAACCGCGGTCGTGAGGCAGTGTTCCTACAATGTCACGACCCAAACCTCGGTCGTGATGGCACCCAAGATATTGCAAGGCAAGCCCGACCATTTACCAGATAACTGATTCAATTGTTAAATAAGATTGTTCCATTTTAAGTTAACTAGCCTGCTTTTATAATAATAATGATAATGCGAAAATAGAAATAACTGTAATACAGCCCAATGAATCCGGTGTCACAAGTCTGAGCCTCTAACATAAGAGTAAATTACTTCCAACTCAATGAGTAGTAATAAATAAATAATAACAGAAAGTAAGAACACCTGCATGAACACTAAACAGTTCTAAGAATAACTGTAGAGGTAAGTCATCTCTAAAATGGTAGGTCCGTTTCTAGTCTACTACTATCTCACACTGGTCCAACACTGACCCAACACAGCTCCATATATATATATATATATATATATATATATATATATATATATATATATATATATATATATATATATATATATATATATATATACATATATATATATATATATATATATATATATATATAATGCTGTGGCATGCAGCCCGATCCAATATATATAATGCTCCAGTGTGCAGCCCAATCCAATATAATAGATATAATACTGCGGCACGCAGCCGATCCAACGATATATAACTACGCTCACTAGGGTTGTGTGCAGACTCCGGAGGGGCTCCTTCAGCCCAAGTGCTATAATAGTGCGGCGTGCAGTCTGATCCTTATATATATTACTACGGCGTGCTATCCGATCCATATATTTATATATTACTGCAGCGTGCTGTCCGATCCATATATATAATACTGCGGTGTGTAGTCCGATCCAATACATGTAGATGTATATACTGATGTGGCGTGCAGCCCGATCTGATTCGGTATATATATCAATATAGGTCCTCGACCCCACTCAGTCAATATAGACTCAGCCTCTCGGGCCCGCTCGGCTAGAACAGGGTATTCAACTCTAGGTATTCTCACTTAGAGTACACATCTAGTACTGGTTCATGTCATGCTATACAGTTATGAATACGGCTGAGGGAATGTGTTCAACATGATATAGGGGTCATTTAGCTCCAAAGGCTTCCCTAAGATTCTACATATCGGCACAAGGCCCCTAACACGGCAACTAGCCTAATTATACAGGTATAAGCTCAGTCTCAATCAATATGCACAGTAATCTATCAATCGGGAGGGACCAAGTCCAAATCCCCAGTCACAAAATCACCACGCTTGTCACATGACGCGTGTTTCATGTGAACATAGAACTGTATAGTGCAAATACAGGGTTTCAAACCCTCAGTATATCATTCATTACTACCACTCACCTTGAACCGGCAAAAGTTCTAGCTCGCCTTGCGCTTGCCTCGCAAATCAACCTCCTCGGGTGCCAAATCTGATCAAAACCAAAATAGGCTAATGAATCATAACCCAATCGAAAGGACACGAAAAATACCCAAAAATACGAAGTTGCCAAAACCCGAACCCCGGGCCCGCTTCTCGAAAAATTATGGAAGTCACGTGTTCATGATCCTTATCTTTCCACGAGTCCGTGCATATAAAATTGATCAAAATCGAACTTCAAATGAACCGGCAAATCATGCTTTTTCATAGTAAAAATCCAAGCCCTAACTCCCTCAATTTATACCCAATTTCAGAGAAGTAATGAAAGATTCTTCGATAAAATGATGTATTAAGACCACGAGACTTACCTCCAATCACTTCCCAATGAAATCCACTTCAATTTCCGTCACTTAGCTCTCAAGGTGCTCAAAAATTGAGGAAAATGTCCATAAAATCTCGACTGAAATGTTCCCTTTAACCCTTCTGTCCGACCATATTTTACTCTACGCGAACGCGATGCTCCACACGTGTTTGCTATGAACAGTCCGACTTAAGCCCCCTTTTTCCTCATATTCATTGGATGCAGGTGTTTATGAAAGTTCATGTTTCCATCAGACTCGTTTCAGTCTGGAGTTAGCAGAAGTTACAATCAGGATAACCATTCGAGGATGAATGATCCTAACGGGAAGATAATGTAACACCTTGTACATTCGGACTAGGTGTAAATAGGTAAGTGTGTATTAATTAGATATTTTAGACATATGAAGTCCTATTAGGATGAGTATGGTTAAAATAGTTATTTCAAAATCAAGATGGGAAGTGAGGTGCATAATATTCGACAAGATCGACTAAGTTACAGAACGTCCGTCTTCCAGCATGGTTTAGTAAAAATATGCAAGTGATTTGGGAAATCTCAAAGCATTATAGTTGTAGGCCTTTGAAATAGATTTCTAATGATACATTATACAGCCCTAACAGATCTCTCTGAAAAACGTCATGAGTGTTGCACAGAATAGTGTGCAACAACCACACATGAACCGCGACCGCGATCGTGAGGCAGTGTTCCTACAATGTCACGACCCAAACCCCGGTCGTGATGGCGCCAAACATATTGCTAGGCAAGCCCGACCATTTACCAGATAACCGATTTAATTGTTAAATAAGATTGTTCCATTTTAAGTTAACTAGCCTGTTTTTATAACAATAATGATAATGCGAAAGTAGAAATAACTGTAATACAACCAAATGAATCCGGTGTCACAAGTCTGAGCCTCTAACATAAGAGTAAATTACTTCCAACTTAGTGAGTAGTAATAAATAAATAATAACTGAAAGTAAGAACACATGTATGAACACTAAACAGTTTTAAGAATAACTGTAGAGGTAAGTCATCTCTAAAATGGTAGGTCCGGTTCTAGTCTACTACTATCTCACACTGATCCAACACTGATCCAACACTACTCCAATACTGCTGCGGCGTGCAGCCCGATCCTCACTCATACTGCTGCGGCGTGTAGCCCGATCCAATATATATATATATATATATATATATATAACAATATATATATATATATATATATATATTTGTGGCATGCAACCCGATCCAATATATATAGTGCAGCAGCGTGCAGCCCGATCCAATATAATAGAGCACGATCCAACAATATATAACTGCGCTCACTGTGGGTGTGTTCAGACTCCGGAGGGGTTCTTTCAGCCCAAGCGCCATAATACTGCGACGTGCAGTCTCATCCATATATATATTACTACGGCGTGCTATCCGATCCATATATTTATATATTACTGCAGCGTGATGTCCGATCCATATATATAATACTATGGCGTGCAGTCCGATCCAATACATGTAGATGTATATACTGATGCAGCGTGCAGCCCGATCCGATGCGGTATATATATCAATACCTCACTATGGGTCCTCGACCCCTCTCAGTCAATATAGACTCGGCCTCTCGGGCCCGCTCAGCTAGAACAGGGTATTCAACTTTAGGTATTCTTACTTAGAGTACACATCTAGTACTGGTTCATGTCATGCTATACATCTATGAATACGGCCGAGGGAATGTGTTCAACATGATATATGGGTCATTTAGCTCCACATGCTTCCCTAAGATTCTACAGATCGGCACAAGGCCCCTAACACGGCAACTAGCCTAATTATACAGGTATAAGCTCAGTCTCAATCAATATGCACAGTAATCTATCAATCGGGAGGGACCAAGTCCAAATCCCCAGTCACAATATCACCACGCTTGTCACATGACGCGTGTTTCATGTGAACATAGAACTGTATAGTGCAAATACGGGGTTTCAAACCCTCAGTATATCATTTATTACTACCACTCACCTTGAACCGGCAAAAGTTCTAGCTCGCCTTGCGCTTGCCTCGCAAATCAACCTCCTCGGGTGCCAAATCTGATCAAAACCAAAATAGGCTAATGAATCATAACCCAATCGAAAGGACACGAAAAACACCAAAAAATACGAAGTTGCCAAAACCCGAGCCCCGGGCCTGCTTCTCGAAAAATTATGGAAGTCACGTTTTCAGGATCCTTATCTTGCCACGAGTCCGTGCATATAAAATTTATCAAAATCGAACTTTGAATGAACCGGCAAATCATGATTTTTCATAGTAAAAATCCAAGCCCTAACTCCCTCAATTTATACCCAATTTCAGAGAAGTAATGGAAGATTCTTCGATAAAATGATGTATTAAGACCACGAGACTTACCTCCAATCACTTCCCAATGAAATCCCCTTCAATTTTCGTCACTTAGCTCTCAAGGTGATCAAAAATGCAGGAAAATGTCCATAAAAACTCGACTGAAATGTTCCCTTTAACCCTTCTGTCCGACCATATTTTACTCTACGCGAACGCGATGTTCCGCACGCGTTCGCAATGAACAGTCCAACTTAAGCCCCTTTTTTCCTTTGCGCGATCGCGTGGTCCCAAACGCGAATGCGATGCCCAGTTACTCCTACACTACGTGAAAATGACCAAGCTATCGCGATCGCGATTCACCAGGTCCTTCCCTTACGTGTTCGCATCCAATACTTCGCGAACGCGAAGACTAAAAATACCCAGTTCCCCGATACACTATGCATTCGCGTGACAACCATCGCGAACGCGATAAACAAATTTCTGCTGCACTTATGACAGTAGACCTGATCCCTTTCTTAGCGAAAAATGATCTGTTTGGACCTCCGGATTCACCCCGAGGCCCGGGACCTCAATAAAAACCACCAACCTACTCCAAAACACGATAAAAACTTGTTCCAATAATAAAAATACATCCTCAAACACAAAAATCATCAAATCAAGGCGGATACAAGCCTAAGTTTCAACTAAAACTTCCGAAACCAACATCCAATCAAAAACCTAACCGAACGATGTCCGAATGATATGAAATTTTGCAGACATATCCAAAATCACCTAACGAAGCTACTGCAACTATCGAAATTCCATTTCGAATTCGGGATCAAAATCGCACCTATCGACTGGATTTCGCCAAAATTCTAACTTCGCCAATTCAAGCCTAATTCTACACCGAACCTCCCAATTCAATTCCGATCACTCTCCTAAGCCACAAATGATCACCCGGAGCTACCCAATTCATCAGAATTTGATTCCGAGCCCTCTAACTCACAAGTAAACATTCGGTTGACTTTTCCCAACTATTCCTTCATTAAAGAGACTATTTGTCTCATTTCCTACCAAACTCGATCCGAATTGACTCTAATTCACCAAAAACATATATTGAAACATGAACAAGCATATAACGGAGAAAATAGGGTGGTAGCTCACATGATGACGGATCGAGTCATCACATTCTCCCAAACTTAAGCAAATGCTCGTCCTCGAGCGGGTCAAGAAACATACCCGGAGTATCAAATAAGTGAGGATATCTGCTCCGCATCTCCTGCTCGGTCTCCCAAGTAGCCTCATCCAAGGGTCGGCTTCTCTACTACACCTTAACTGAAGCAATGTCCTTGGACCTCAACTTTCGAACCTGTCGACCCAGAATAGCCCCCGGCTCCACATCATAAGATAGATCACCATCAAGCTGAATCGTACTGAAGTCCAACACATGAGATGGATCCCCGACATACTTCCGAAGCATAGACATATGGAATACTGGATGCACACTGGACAAGCTGGATGGCAAGGCTAGCTTATATGCCACCTCCTCAATCCTCCTAAGTATGTCAAAAGGATCAATGAACCTGGGACTGAGCTTCCCTTTCTTCCCAAACCTCATAACACCCATCATGGGTGAAACCTTTAACAATACTCTCTTACCAACCATGAAAGACACATCTCGAACCTTACGGTCTGCATAACTCTTCTGGCGTGATTGTGCTGTGCGAAGCCTCTCCTCGATCAACTTCACTCTCTCCAAGGCATCCTGAACTAACTCAGTCCTTAACAATCTAGCCTCGCCGAGCTCAAACCATCCCACGGGAGATCTACACTGTCTACCATACAATGCCTCATACGGGGCCATCTAAATACTCGACTGATAATTATTGTTGTAGGCAAGCTCTGCAAGTGGCAAAAACGCATCCCATGAACCTTCAAAGTTGATCGCACAAGCACGCAACATATCCTCCAAAATCTGAATAGTGCGCTCAGACTGTCCGTCTGTCTGAGGATGAAACGCTGTGCTCAACACTTCCTGCGTACCCAACTCCCGCTAAAATTCTCTCTAGAACTGAGAAGTGAACTGAGTACCTCTATCGGATATGATAGACACTATAACCCCATGCAATCTAACAATCTCCTGAATAAAGATCACTGCTAACTGCTCCAATGAATAAGTATTACATACTGGGATGAAGTGTGCGGATTTGGTCAGCTGATCAATAATCACCCACACTGAATCAAACTTCCTCGAAGTCCGAGGGAGACCATTCACAAAATCCATGGTAATCGGCTCCCATTTCCACTAAGGAATAACCATACGCTGAAGAACACCGCCGGTCTCTAATGCTCATACTTGACCTGCTGACAGTTGAGACATCTAGCTACATGACTAACAATATCCTTCTTCATCTTCCTCCACCAGTAATGCTGCCTCAAATCCTGGTACATCTTCGCGGCACCCGGATGAATGGAGTACCACGAGCTGTGAGCCTCCTCTAATATCAACTCTCAAAGGCCATCTACCTTGGGCACACAAATCCAGCCCTGCATCCTTAGAACACCATCACTATCAATAGTCACATCTCTGGCATCATCGTGTAGAACTCTGTCCTTAAGGACAAGCAAATGTGGATCATCATACTAACGCTCTCTGATGCGATCATATAAAGAGGACCGAGAAAGACCCCAAGCCAACACTCGGCTCGGCTAAAAAATATCCAACCTCACTAGCCGATTGGCCAACGCCTGAATATCATATGCAAAGGGCCTCTCCCCAACTGGAATATAATCTAAGCTGCCCATACTAACCGCCTTTCGGCTCAAAGTATCGGCCACAACATTGGCCTTCCCCGGATGATATAATATGGTAATATCATAATCCTTAAGAAACTCAAGCCACCTCCGTTATCTCAAATTAAGATCCTTCTATTTGAACAGATGTTGAAGGCTGCGATGATCAGTATACACCTCACAAGAAACACCATACAAGTAATGTCTCCAAATCTTTAGAGCGTGAACTATGGCTGCTAACTCCAAATCGTGCACAAGGTGTTCTTCTCATGGGGCTTCAACTGGCGAGAAGCATAATCAATAACTCTACCCTCCTACATCAACACACATCCAATGCCAACTCTCGAGTTATCACAATACATAGTATAAGAATATGAAGCTGACAGCAATATCAAAACTGGCGCCGTGGTCAATTCTATCTTGAGCTTCAGAAAGCTCTCCTCACACTCCTCGGACCACACAAATGGAGCACTATTCTGAGTCAACCTAGTCAATGGTGAAGAAATAGAAGAGAATCCCTGAACAAATTGACAATAATACCCTGCCAATCCTAGGGCACTACGAATCTCCGTGGCTGAGGTCAGTCTAGGCCAACTCTGCACCGCATCTATCTTCTTCGGATCCAACTAAATACCATCACTGGACACCACGTGCCCCAAGAAAGCCACGGACTCGAGCCAGAACTCACAATTGGAGAATTTGGCATACAACTTCTCCTCCCGCAACCCTTGTAATACAACTCTCAAATGCTGAGCATGCTTCTCCTGGCTATCGGAGTACACCAGGATATCATCTATGAACACGATCACGAAGGAGTCCAAATATGGCCGGAACACACTGTTCATCAAATGCATGAACGCAGCTGGGGCATTGGTCAGCTCAAAAGACATCACAAGAAACTCATAGTGCCCATATCTCGTTCTGAAGGCTATCTTCATAATATCTGAGTCTCTAATCTTCAGCTGGTGATAGCATGAACGAAGATAAATCTTCAAGAATACCTTAGCTCCCTGGAGCTGATCAAATAAATCATCAATGTGTG
Organism: Nicotiana noctiflora; assembly: GCA_032618575.1. Taxonomy (NCBI): domain Eukaryota; kingdom Viridiplantae; phylum Streptophyta; class Magnoliopsida; order Solanales; family Solanaceae; genus Nicotiana; species Nicotiana noctiflora. The sequence goes on from JASVEL010005260.1 coordinate 48,676, forward strand.
GTAGAGGATACTTGTTCTTCACTGTTACTTTGTTCAGCTGCCTATAATTAATACACATCCTCATTGAGCCATCCTTCTTCTTAACAAACAAGATCGGTGCACTCCATGGTGACATACTCGGCCGAATGAACCCCTTATCTAGGAGTTCCTGAAGCTTCTCCTTCAATTAATTCAACTCAGCTGGTGCCATACGATAAGGAAGAGTAGAAATAGGCTGAGTGCCAGCACCAAGTCAATCCCAAAGTCAATATCCCTGTCCGGCGACATGCTCGACAGGTCTGAAGGAAACACATTAGAAAAATCCCTCACAATGGGAACAGAATCAATACTGGGAGTCTCAGCTCCAATGTCCCACACAAATGCCAAATATGATAGACATCCCTTCCCAACCATCAGTTGGGCCTTTAGGAAAGAAATTACCCTACTGGGTACATAATCAGTCATGCCTCGCCACTCGATCCTCGGAATACCCGGCATAGCCAATGTGACTATCTTGGCATGACATTCTAGAGTAGTGTGACACGGAGATAGCCAGTCCATGCCCAAAATGACATCAAAATCGATCATGCTCGATAGCAACAAGTCTACTCGGATCTCCAAACCTCCAATAGTGACAAGACAGGACCGGTACACATGGTCCACAACAATGGTATCACGCACTCGGGTATATACATGCACAGGCAATGCAAGACACCCTCGGGTCATGCCCAAATGAGGAGCAAAATATGAACATACATAAGGATAAGTGGAACCGGGATAAAAAAAATGGAGGCATCTCTATGGCAGACTAAAATAATACTTGTAATAATAGCATCGGAAGTGATTGCCTCCGAACAGCCCTGAAGAGCATAGCAATGATCCTGACCACCTAATCTGCCTCCCCCTCGAGGGCGACCCCTGGCTGCCTGACCCTCACCCCTAGCTGGCGGGGCGGGTGCTGAAGTAGATGGACCAGAAGATGAAGGTTGTCCCCTCTACAGATATGGCCTGGATACAAGACGGGGACACTCTCTCCGGATATTCCCAAACTCCCCACACTCAAAGCAACTCCTAGGTGCTGGGGGCTGGGACTGATGAGAATCCCTCGCACCGGAGTGTCCAACAGAAGAACTAGGTCGAGAAGAACACTGAACAGATGGAGCCTACGATGAACTCTGTACTAGTAGAGCGCTGAGACATGGCTGGCCCTGGTGAGTACCCTGATAACCTCGGCCAGAAGACGACCCACGATACTCTGAGTGGGCTGGCTGTGTAGATCTAAAAGAGCAACCTCGGCTCTACTGACTCTGGCCTCTAGTCTGAGTACCGCTAGAACTAGCCGATCCCTGAGGCCTCTTGGCCTCACTTTCCTCTCGCTCTCGGTGATGGTCTGTCTTAATGTCACGAGCTATATCAATAGCATCCTCAATGAATGACTCAGGACCCTCTCTCGGGTCATCAAGATACGAATGGGATAAATAAGTCCATCCATGAAGCACCTGATCCTCTCCCGATCAGTAGGAACCATCCATGGTGCATATCTGGCTAACTCTATAAATCTAACCTCATACTCTGACACTGTCATATCCCCCTGGCGGATCCACTCAATCTACCAGCGTAACTCCTCCCTCCGAGATCGGGGTATCCACTTCAACAAAAAGATAGTGGAGAACTCCTGCCATGTCAATAGTGCCGCACCTACCGGCCTAGAATGCTCATAAGCCTCCCACCAAGTGAAAGCTGCTCCTTGAAACTGGAAAGTAGTAAAGGATACACCACTCGACTCAAGAATCCCTGTTGTACGGAGCATCCGACGGCACTTGTCGAGAAAGCCTTGGGCGTCCTCGCCCAGAGTACCACTGAATATCGGAGGTGAAAGTCTACTAAACCTCTCAAGACGACGCTGCTCGTCGTCAGGCATCACTAGGACCCTGTCACCCTGAACCTGAATAACCGGCTGAGCTGGAGCCACTGGCTGGACTGGTGGTGCCTCAGGTGTCTGAAGACCCTGCACTACCTGCTTTGGAGTGCGAGCTGTGGGGTCCGACGACCCCCCCCCCCCAATTTGGGATGTAGCTACTACAGTGGAGGCTGAAACTGCCTGAGCTAGGCCACTGCAAACTGTCAATATCTGAGCTAGAGTCTCCTAAAGACCTGGAATCACAATAGGCACAGCCGATGCATGAATAGGTGTTGCTGAGACCTCTGTAACTAGAGGCTGATCTGGAATGGGGACAGCTGGTGGGTCAACTGGCATTGCCCCAGCTGCTCTACCACAACCATAGACGCGTCCACGGCCTCTAGCAGGTCACAATGGAGGTCGTCCGCCTAGTCCTGTAGCACGAGTCCTTGCCATCTACGAGATAATAGAATACCAAAGTTCAATTTTGGATAAACAAAGTCGCACGACATGTTTGAAGTTTTCCTAAAAGGTTCTGCAGCCTCCCGAGGATAAGTACAGACGTCTCTGTACCAATCCGCGAGACACTACTGAACCGGCTGATGACTCGCAAGACCTGATAACCTAGGCTCTGTTACCAACTTGTCACTCCCTAAACCCCGGCCATGATGGCGCCCAACACTTTGCTAGGCAAGCCGAACCATTTACCAGATAACCTATTCATTTGTTAAATAAGATTGTTCCATTTAAAGTTAACTAGCCTGTTTTTATTACAATAATGATAATGCAAAAATAGAAATAACTCTAATACAGCCCAATGAATCCGATGTCACAAGTCTGAGCCTCTAACAAAAGAGTAAATCTTATACAACTGATAACTAAACAGGAAAACCAAGAGATAAATAGAGGAAGGGAGAGATCGGGTCCTGAAGACGCTGGCATCTACCTCGATAACTTCGCAGCTGATAATAAAAGCAGCAGTGTATAGCTCAACTGCCCTCCTGGATCCCTATATCTGTACACAAGATGCAGGAAGTAGAGTGAGTACTTCCAACTCAGTGAGTAGTAATCAATAATAATAACTAAAAGTAAGAACACCTGTATGAACACTAAACAGTTCTAAGAATAACTGTACAGGTAAGTCATCTCTAAAATGGTAAGTCTAGTTCTAGTCTACTACTATCTCACATTGATCCAACACTGATCCAACATTGTTGCGGCTTGCAGCCCGATCCTCACTCACACTGCTACGGCATGCAGCATATATATATATATATATATATATATAATGCTGCGACGTACAGCTCGATCCAATATATATAGTGCTGCGGCGTGCAACCCGATCCAAGATAAAAGATATATTGATGTGGCATGCAGCCCGATCCAATAATATATAAATGTGCTCACTGGGGGTGTGTGCAGACTCCGGAGGGGCTCCTTCAGCCCAAGCGCTATAATATTGCGGTGTGCAGTTCGATCCATATATATATTACTATGGCATTCAGTCCGATCCATATATTTATATATTACTGCAGCGTGCACTCCGATCCATATATTTATATATTACTGCGGCGTGCAGTCCGATCCATAAATATATATCATATATATAATACTGTGGCGTGCAATATGATCCAAGATATGTAGATGTATATACTGCTGCGGCGTGCAGCCCGATCCGGTCCAATATGTATATATATCACTATGGGTCCTCGACCCCTCTCAGTCAATATAGACTCGGCCTCTCGTGCTCGCTCAGCTAGAATAGGGTATTCAACCCTAGGTATTCTCACTTAGAGTACACATCTACTATTGGCTCATGTTATGCTATACAGCTATGAATACGGCTGAGGGTATGTGTTCAACATGATATAGGGGTCATTTAGCTCCAAAGGCTTCCCTAAGATTCTATAGATCGGCACAAGGCCCCAAACATGGGAACTAGCCCAATTATACAGGTATAAGCTCAGTCTCAGTCAATATGCACAATAAACTATCAATCGGGAGGGACCAAGTCCAAATCCCCATTCACAATACCACTACGCTCGTCACATGATGCGTGTTTCATCTCAACATAGCACTGTATAGTGCAAATATGGGGTTCCAAACCCTCAGTATATTATTCATTACTACCACTCACCTCGAACCGGCCAAAGTTCAAGCTCGCCTTGCGCTTGCCTCACAAATCGACCTCCTCGAGTGCCAAATCTGATCAAAACCAATAAGAATACATCAAAAACATGAAGTTTCCAAAACCCGAATCCCGGGCTCGCATCTCGAAAAATTACGAAAGTCACATTTCCAGGATCCTTATCCTGCCACCAGTCCATACTTATAAAATTTATCAAAATCGGACTTCAAATGGACCGGCAAATCATGATTTTTCATAGCAAAAATCCAAGCCCTAACTCCCTCAATTTATACCCAATTTCAGAGAATTAATGGATGATTCTTCGATAAAATGATGTATTAAGACCACGAGACTTACCTCCAATCACTTCCCGATGAAATCCCCTTCAATTTCCGTCACTTAGATCTCAAGGTGCTCGAAAATGGAGGAAAATGTCCATAAAAACGCGACTGAAATATTTCATTTAACCCTTCTGCCCGACCATATTTTACTCTATGCGAACGCGATGAAAAGTCTGATTTAAGCCCCTTTTTTCCTCTACGCGATTGCGTGGTCCCGGACGCGAACGCGATGCCCAGTTACTCCTACACTACGCGAACGCGACCAAGCTATCGAGATCACGATTCACTAGGTGCTGCCTTTACATGTTCGCATCCAATACTTCGCGAACGCGAAGACTTAAAATCCTGAGTTCCCCAATACACTACGCATTTGAGTGACAACCATCGCGAACGCGATGAACAAACTTTTGTTGCACTTATGAATACAGACCCGATCCCTCTCTTAGCCAAAAATGATCCGTTTGGACCCCTGGATTCACCCCGAAGCCCCGGGGATCTCAACGAAAACCACCAACCTACGCCAAAAATGATATGAACTTGTTCCAATAATAAAAACACATCCTCAAACACAAAAATCATCTAATCAAGGGGGATTCAAGCCTAAGTTTCAACTAAAACTTCCAAAACCAACATCCAATCAAAAACCCGACCAAACGACGTCCGAATGACCTGAAATTTTGGAGACATATCCAAAATCACCTAACAAAGCTACTGCAACTGTCGAAATTCTGTTCCGACTCTCGGATCAAAATTTCACCTATTGACTGAATTTCGCCAAAATTCCAACTTCGCCAATTCAAGCCTAATTCTACTTCGAACCTCCAAATTAAATTCCGATCACTCTCCTAAGCCATAAATAATCCTCCAGAGCTACCCGAATCATCAGAATTCGATTTCAAGCCCTCTAACTCACAAGTCAACATCTGGTTGACTTTTCCTAACTATTCCTTCATTAAAGAGACTATTTGTCTTATTTCTTACCAAACTCGATCCGAATTGACTCAAATTCACCAAACACATATATTGAAACATGAAAAAGCATATAACAGAGAAAACGGGATGGTAACTCTCGTGATGACGGACCGGGTCATCACATGCAATCTACCGCGGTCGGGCCTCTATGGTCGTGGTGGAGAACTTGGGAAATTTTTGTTTAAGCCCTATTTCGTCCCTCACATCCTCAAAACATAAAAACTTTCTCTATAAAGGGAATCTCTCAAAAGCCTAACTCCTTAAAAGTCCCTCCACAATCCAAGGTAAGTTCTAATGGTGATTCTAAGATAATTTTAATTTTCCAACATCTTATTAACATGGGTAAACCCTCCATATAATTAGATATTCGATTGGGATATCATTGTTGAGAGAATGAACCCTACAACTCGAACTCAAGGATATTGAACTTCAAAAATGTAATGTCCTCATCCTCTAATTGATTCTAGCATTGGTTTAATGATTATAGACCCTAGTTTATGAGATTTGAGTAGATGAGTTTGATAGAAAAGTATGAACGATTATAGGTTTGGTGTGTTGATTGTTGATTATTGGTTAAGGGTATTGTTACCTTATGGATGATAAAGAATAATGTTTATTATAATCATATGAGACTTTAAAATTTATCTAGGAGCAACAGATTTGGTTATTGGGTGTAGAAACACAAAATAGAGATTATGAAGCTTTATACTCACCAAATGTTTGATAAAATATTTAAGGGACAAAAACATGAGTATTTTTTTGCTAATATGGAATCCCTTTGACTTTTATTAATATAGATTAAAGTTGAAAGGGTTTGAAAATATTGTATTATGCTCAAGAATAGGAAGTTAAGGTATGTGAGGATAACTCTTTATGTTTTGGAATTTTGATAATTCTCCCTGCACTAAGTATCTTTTACGACATTACAAATTTCCTTAGAAATATAGCTAAGCCTAGTTCCTTGAATAATTGCAGAACTTCTATTCTCTAGTTTCAAAAATTGTACATGACTTTTATTCTGAACGTTGTAAAATCAATGTGTAATCAATATAGACTTGGGTTTGATGCCCTTGAGTCTCAGTCTAGATTATTCAGCGTGTCAAAATAGTTGAGTTTTAATTTTCATAATCATTTCATGAATACATGTCTCAGTCTAAGCAGTCAAGTATCATGCAACTCAGTATGGTTTAGTATTTCAGCATCATGTATTTTAGTATGATTCTCAGTTCCTGAATGTTGAACATCTGTATTTGGGCCTGAGGCTGTAGTTTATATGCTTTATGCATATTTGGGCCTGAGGCTGCAGTTTATGCTTTATGCATCTTTGGGCTTGAGGCTGCAGTTTATGCTTTATTCATCTTTGGGCTTGAGGTCGCAGTTATGTATGCGTTTACTTGGGCCCAAGGCCGCAGCTTGTGCACATATATATTGGGCGTGAGGCCGCAATTTAATATTCAGATAAATAGATTGTTCATCATCCAGAAGAGGGAGTATTCATATCCTTACTTCCTTTGTTCAGCTCAATTATTTGTCATCAATTCAGTTACCAGTTATCTGTTCAGTTATTAGTTATCAGTTATCATTTCGGTTTCAGTTTCAATAGTTAAAATTTCAGTTATCAATAATTATCAACTTATTTTCAGTGATTTACAGGTTGATGGTTCAGAGCACTAGGATTCTCGTACCAGCTATTTGGTGATCCTTAGTTCTTTCGGGGCATTATCATTACCTTACAATCTTCAGTATTTTCAGAAAGTCAGTGTTTTTAGTACTTCATCATAGGATTCATAGACTAGAAAAATAGTTAGACAGAGTCTCAGGATTTTCTTGTTAAGCTATGTTGGTTGCAAATATGTTTTAGAATTGTACTAGTATTTCCGCACTTTTATTTATATCATCCAGACTTTCAGTATATAAGCATGTGTTAGTTTATCTTCCGCATTCAGTATGTTATGATATGACATATTGATTCAGCCAGCCAGTTGGTTCTCTCGGTCACATGTAGCCAGGCACCAAGTGTCGTGTTACGTCCAGGCCCAGGTTCAGGGCATGACAACTTTTGCGGCCCATAAACTAAGAATGGTAATTATTTGTAAAAAAATTCTTAGTTTTACTTATAGAATTTTATGTTTGTAATGTCTAATTCATACTTTTTATTATGAAGGAAAAGGAAAGACGACGAGATATTAATTTCACTGAGGTCTTCGAGGAGTTGCATAAGAAGAAGAAGAAGGATGGTACAAGAGAACACTGGGTGGAGACACGTGCGTCAAATACATATGCAAAATTCTAACTTCATAAGTATTTATGATTTATTAATATTAGCTTGTTTACATAATAGTTATTTTTTATTTCAGGAAGATTATCATAAAAGGTTGGACGAATGACAACAAACACAGCTTCCTTCAACTCAATCAACACCGGATGATATGGCTTCATTGTGGACAATGGCAGCAGATAGAGCAAACAAAGGCCGAGTCTACAAACTAGGAGTAAGTCAACCTACAGGTCATCCAATCCCACTCTTAGCCAATTCTTCTTTTCCTCAAAATCTAGAATATATGGAAGATATGAGAAACAAAATTTGTGAATTGAAGCAGCAATTGGATTTCCAATACGGAATATGTGTTAAGATGCATAAATTCATGTTTAAACATGGGCATGATTTATCTGATGATGAGGATGAACAAACTGAATCTGATGTGTAGTAGTTTAATTATGATATTTTGATTGATTGGTAAACTTGATTATGAGAGAGAACTTTATGTATTTCTTTTAAACTTGAACGTGGGCTATTATTTGAATGTTTTTATGCCCAAAATTGTTAGGTTTAAAGGTTGGTATTATTGGTTTAAGTTTTGTTAATTATTGGCATTGTTGGTTTAGATTTTATTAATATATTGTTAAAAATATTTTTTTGATATTATATCGAATTGCTGCTATAGAAAATATATGTTATAATTGAATATGAGATTTGGTTCTAGGAAGACTTGACTTTTATAGAAAAGTATTGTCAGCAATGGCCATTAGTTAAGGCCAATGAAGCAATGACTTTAGGACCCCAAATATTTAGGGCCCCATTTTTTAATTAATAATAGGTTAATTCCATGATAATTTTTTTCAAAAAATAATAATAACTATGTAAAAGAGTACATAATTATTTTCTAAGAAGGAGTATTATTTAGCCAATGTGATTTGTGGCGACTAATAGTAAATTTACATTCTAACATTAATAATATTTTTCTTTTTCTCTGACTAAGTTATCTATTCTATAAAAATAATAACGGTGAAAGATGATAAAAATTTATTTGCATCGGATGTTTAACATTGAATGTACGAATTGTATCCTGCATATATAATTTTTAGTACTTAATCATGGTTGAGTGATATATTTTGACTTTAATTTGTTCGTTATTTTCTTAAGGTTAAATATATAGTTAAGTATAAAATCTCACTGTATATGAGTTTTTAAGGATGAAAAGAAAATAAAAAAATTAAAATTGCTTCTTTTTCATTCGGTCAAGCATTGCAATAACAATGAAATTTTATTCTAATAACAAGTTAGGACTCGAATTAGTTTTTATTGTTCTCATTTCCTATTATTATTCTAAAATTTATTATTTTTATATTTTTACTTCATAGTAGTATATTGATTTTTTCATTATTTATAAGAATTCACATATGTCAACTATAGTTTGACATATGAATCGAGTTATTCTACATGTTTTTTTTAAATTTTATGTGAAGACTCGACCCGTAATTTCATGAGTCACCACTTTGTTTTCCTCATTTTATACTTCTTTATGCTTTATTATCTGTATCTCATGCGATCGAGTTGGTTCGGAGAGATTTTGATAGGAAATGAGACACTTAGTCTTTTTAAGGAATGTTTTGTTGGGAAAAGTTAATCGGATGTTGACTTATGAGTTAGATGGCTCGGATGTGATTTCTTGTGATTCAGTTAGCTTCGGGGGATGATTTATGACATAGGAGTGTGATCGGAAGAAATTTTGGAGGTCCAGTGTAGAATTAGGCTTGAATTGGCAAAATTAGTATTTTGGCAAATTCCGGTTGATAGGTGAGATTTTGATCAGAATATCGGAATTGAATTCTGAGAGTTGCTATATCTTGTTAAGTTATTTGGGATCTGTGTGTAAAATTTTAGGTCGTTCAGAGGTGATTTGGTTAGGTTTTTGGTCAAATGCGTATTTCGGAAGTTTTTGAAGAACTTAGACTTAAATTCGATGAGAATCGATGGTTTTAGTATTTTTTGAGGTGTTTTAATGATTGGAACAAGTTTGAATGATGTTATGGGAGGTGTTGGTGCTTTTTGTTGAGGACCCGGGGGCCTCGTGTGAGTTTCGGATGGTCGATCAGACCAATTTTAGCATTGAGAGTTGCAATTTTTTCATTCAGTGTTGCAGAGGTTAACCATTCGCATTCGCATAGGGTGAATCGCGAACACGTAGAAGGAATTTGAGGGCTAGACATTTAGGCCTTCGCTTTCGCGTTTGAGGACCAGTGATGAGTTGTTCTTTGAATTCGCGGTTGGGGGAAACGTTTGCGTAGGTTTAGGGACCTAGGGCTTCATATTTGCTTGTGGGATACTGCATTCATGAAGTGTAAATTGGTCAGGGGAAGAGTTTGTTCATCGCGAACGCGAGTGGGCCCTCGCGTTCGCATAGAGTAAAATGTCAGCTGGCAGAAGGGGTTTTAATGATATTTCATTCGCGGGCCTAAGTTATTTTCCTCCATTGTTGAGCACCTTGAGAGCTTTTTGGGAGGAATTGAAGAGGGTTTCGACTGGGATTGATTGGAGGTAAGTCCTGTGAACTAAAAATACAATTATATTGTGAAATTAACCTTGAAATTCATGGAAACTTGGCTAAAATGAAAAGAACTAGGGCTTGAGTTTTTGAAATTTTAAATTGGGATTTGAATGGCCACTTTAGCCCATATATGAGAGTTCTTGATATGTTTAGACTCGTGGCGAGATAAGGAACCCATTGATGTGAAACTTTCTGGTATTCTAGAAGTGGGCTAGGGGCTCGAGTTTTGCTAATTTCGAGATTTCTGGTATTTGTTTTGATTGTTTTCAATTGGGTATTGTTTCCTTAGAATATTGTGACGTATTTGTTGTGGTTTTGATCAGATTTGTTGTGCGAGGAGGTCGATTTGAGAGGCAAGGGCATTGCGAGCTAGAGTTTAGCCGGCTTGAGGTGAGTAATGATTATAAATGATGTCCCGAGGGTTTGTAACCCTGGAGTTTGCACAATGTAGTGCTATGTTGAGGTGAGACACATGCTGTATGATGAGAGTGGGGTCCGTTACCACTAGTGATTGGGACTCGATCAATCCTGATGATTTTACTGTATTTTTGGCTGAGACTTAGTTATTATCAATATTATTTGGGCTAGTTGCCATGTTTGGGGTCTTGTGCCAACCTGTAGGACCCTTAACGGAATTATTACTGAATGACCTCACTTTACTTGTTAAAATCGTACCCTTAGTCATGTTTCTAACTGATTAGTATAGTATGAACTAGGTTACGAAATTGCTAATCCGAAATGAAGGTAATATGTGGGTTGAGATCCCTATCTTATATTTGTATGCCCAAGAGGCTATGCTTATATTGACTGAGAGGGGTTGAGAACCCGATGGTGAGGATCTTTTATACATTATGGATCGGGCTGCACGCTGCTACAATATATTTATATAGATCGGGCTGCACAGTGTAGTGAGCATATATTTATATTTGTAGATTGGGCTACGTGCCACAATATTATAGCATTTGGGCTGTAATAGCCCCTCCAGAGTCTGTACACCCACAGTGAGCGTAGTCAACTATTATTATGGATCGGGCTATGCATCACAGCAATATACTGATTGGGCAGCATGCTGCAGCGATATAATTATGAATTCGGTTATTGTGAAGAGTATATGAGATGAGTTCTGGTTTTAAGGATTTTTTCTTGACTTTTTCTCAATATTTGCTATTTAAACATTCTTACTGCTTTGATATAGAATAGCTTAGTGCTTTTACGTAATTTCATACTATCAGTCATTATTATTATTATTACTCACTAGGACAGAGTATTCACATTACTTCATGTACAGTTTGTGCAGATCCAGGTGTTCCCGAGGCATAGTTCTAGCTATTTTACAATTCAGGTTTCACCGGCATTATCGAGGTAGCTGCATGGCATTTGTAGACCCGATTTCTCCCTCTATCTTTCTTTACTTTTCCCTATTTTTTTGATTGTTCTTGTATCAGGCTATTGGACTCATGTACTAGAGGTTTTTGACTTGTGACACCGGATCAATGGGCTTTTATAGATATTATTATTATGGTTTCCGCACATTTTGCCTTTATTTCAGAATTCTATTCACATCAGTTTGGTAATTAAATTATGTTAATCGGCATTGAATTTTTAGTAAAAGGGATTGAGTGTTGAATTGGTCAGGCTTGCTTAGCATGGTGTTGGGCGCCATCACGACGGGGTTGGGGTCATGACAAGTTGGTATCAGAGCCTAGGTTACTTGGTCTCGCGAGTCATGAGTCTGTTTTGTAGAGTCTCGCGGATTGGTATGGAGACGTCTATACTTATCCTCGAGAGGCCGCAGAACCTTTAGGAAAACTTCATATTCTTGAAATTCTTGTCGTGCAACTTTGTTGAATCAAGAACTAGGCTTCTATTATTCTATTCTCTCACATATGGTGAGGTCACGAGCCACTGGACGAGGTGGACGACCACCAGTGCCACCCACTGAGACCACTAAAGGTCGTGGACACGGTCGTGATCGTGGCAAAGGCATAGTAGAGAGGGCAACATCTGTTGATCCACCAGCTATCCCAGTTTCGGATCAGACTACAGCAATACCAGCTCAGACACTAGCTTTCCCCATCCAGATTCCGGGCCTACATGAGACCTTGACTCAGATTTTGACAGTTTACACTAGCCTGGCTCAAGTAGTTTCAGCCACCACAGCAGCAGCTACTTCGCAGGCCAGGAGAGGCAATCAGACCCCCCGCTGCCCGCACACCTGAGTAGGTAGTGAAAGGACTACAGATGCTAGAGGCACCTGCAACTTAGCAGTCAGTACAAGATTTCAGGGTTCCGGCTATGCTGGAGAATGAGCAGTGTCATCTTGAGAGGTTCGGTAGACTCCAGCCTCTGACATTCAGTGGTTCTGAGGGTGAGAATGCCTAGGGTTTTCTTGATAGATTTCAGTGGATTCTCTATACAACGGGGATTATTGAGTGTAGCGGTGTGACCTTTACTACCTTTCAGTTTTCTGGGGCTACCTTCACTTGGTGAGAGGCGTGTGAGAGATGTAGGCCTGTTGGTGCAACACCCTTTACCTAGAAGTAGTTCTCTACTCTCTTCTTGGAGAAGTATGTACCGCAATCCCGTAGAGGAGTTGCATAGGCAGTTTGAGTTATTGACACAGGGAGATATGATTGTGACTCAGTAAGAGATGAGTTTTTCGAAGTTGTCTTGTCATGCTAATAGGATGATTCCATCGGACAGTGAGAGTATCAGGAGGTTTGTGGATGGCCTTAACTACTATCTCTCTATTCTGATGACTAGAGAGAGAGTATTGGGCACTACATTTGAGGAGATAGTGGATATCGCTCGTGAGATCGAGTCCGTTCGCCATTGATAGCGAGATGAGAGGGAGGCCAAAAGGCCTCATGGATTGGGCAGTTACAGTGGTGCTCCTTCGAGGGGACAGTTCCATTATGGTAGAGTTCTTTCTTTCAGGCTTGCTTAGTAGGCCCGTCCAGAGTATGGTGGGGCATTTTTAGGTCGTGGTCATCATGGGTCTCATCTGGTTCAACCTTCACTTAGTGCCCTCTCACCTTAAAGTTCATCTCGTGCACCATCAAATCAAGGTTCTTATGTGTTGGGTGCATTTTCCGGTCACTCAGGTGCAAGGGGTTCCCTTTAGTCCCCATCTCCAGCACTGGGTAGTTGTTATGAGTGCAGAGAGTTTGGTCACATGAGGAGACAGTGTCCTCGGCTCCGTGACAGTTACTATTAGTAGAGGGATCAGCCCTTGACTTCTACCCCAGTTACTTCACCACCCGCCCAGCCAGCTAGGGGTAGATATTAGGCAGCCAGGGGGCGTCCAAGAGAGGAAGGTCAATCAGGTGGTAGCCAGGCTCGTTTTTGTGCTATGGTAGGCATGACAGATGCTATTACTTTAGATGTTGTCATTAGAGGCATTGTTTCAGTCTGCCACAGAGATGCCTCAGTACTATTTGATCCCGGTTCCACCTATTCTTATGTGTCCTCATATTTTGCACTATTTGAGTGTGCCCCGGGAGCTTCTTACTTTACTTGTTCATGTGTCTACCGCGGTAGGTGACCCTGTTGTTGTAGACCGTGTGTACAGGTCATGTATTGTGGTTATTGGAGCTCTGGAGACCCAAGTTGATCTATTGCTATGAGCATGGTGGAATTTGATATTATTCTAGGCATAGATTGGTTATCTCCGTGTCATGCTATTCTAGACTGTCATGCTAAGACAGTCACGTTGCTATGCCAGGTGTACTGCAGATCGAGTGGTGTGGTGTGACTGATTATGTTTCGAGTCAGTTGATTTCTTTCTTGAAGGGCCAGTGTATGGTTGAGAAAGGTTGTTTGTCATATATAGCTTTTGTAAGGGATGTTGGAGTTGAGACTCCTAGTATTGATTTCGTTCTAGTTGTGAGGGATTTTCCTGATGTTTTTCCTGTAGTCCTTCAGGGCATGCTGCCGAACATGGATATTGATTTTGGTATTGACCTGGTGCCGGGCACTCAACCCATATTTATTTTGCCATATCATATGGAACCAGCAGAGTTGAAAGAATTGAAATAGCAAGTTAGTTACTACTAGATAAGGGGTTCATTCGGCCTAGTGTGTCACCTTGGGGTGCACCATTTCTGTTTGTGAAAAAGAAGGATGGCACAATGAGAATGTGCATCGATTCTAAGCAATTGAACAAGGTAACAATTAAGAACAAGTTCCCCTGCCTCACATTGATGATTTATTTGACCAGCTTCAGGGAGCGAGGGTGTTTTCCAAGATAGATCTCCTTTCGGTTTCTCACCACTTGAAGATCAGGGATTCAGATATTCATAAGACTGCTTTCAGGACTAGATATGGTCACTTGAGTTTCTTATCATATCTTTCGGGCTGACAAATGCCCCAGCAGCATTCGTGCATTTGATGAATAGTGTATTTTGTCCTTATATAGATTTGTTTGTTATTGTTTTCATTTATGATATTTTGGTGTACTCTCTTAGTCAAGAGGAGCACACATAGCATTTATGAGTTGTATTGCAGAGATTGGGAGAGGAGAAACCTTATGTAAAGTTGTCTAAGTGTGAGTTTTGGCTCAGTTTAGTGGCTTTCTTGGGATAGCTGGTGTCTATCGAGGGTATTCAGATTGACCCGAAGAAGATAGAGGCGGTTCAGAGTTGGCCCAGACCGTCCTCAGCCATAGAGATTCGTAGTTTTCTTGGGTTGCCAGGATATTATCGTCGGTTTGTTCAGGGATTTTCCTCCATTGTATTGCCCTTGACCAAGTTGACTAAGAAGGGTGCTTCATTTGTATGGTCGGACTAGTGTGAGGAGAGCTTTCAGAACCTTAAGACAACTTTGATCATAGCTCCAGTATTGGTGTTGCCATTAGTTTTAGGTTCCTATACGGTATATTGTAATGCTTTGAGAGATGGGACCGGATGTGTATTGATGTAGGAGGGTAGAGTTATTGCTTATGCTTCTCGTCAGTTGAAGCCACATGAGCAGAACTACCCTGTCCATGATTTGGAGTTGGTTGCCATAGTTCATGCATTGAAGATTTTGAGGCATTACTTGTATGGCGTATCTTGTGAGGTATTCACTGGTCACCACAGTCTTCAGCATTTGCTCAACAAAAAGGATCTTTATTTGAGGCATCAAAGATGGCTAAAGTTACGAAAGGATTATGATATTATTATTCTGTATCACCCGGGGAAGGCCAATGTAGTGGCCGATGCTTTGAACCGAAAGGCAGAGAGCATGGGGAGTTTGGATTATATTCTAGTTGGGGGAGAGGCCCTTTTTAGTTGATGTTCAGGCCATGGCCAATCGGTTGGTGAGACTAGATATTTTTGAGCCTAGTCGGGTGTTGGCTTGTGTGGTTTCTCGGTCTTCCTTGTATGGACGCATTAGAGAGAGCCAATATGAGGATCTGCATTTGCTTGTCCTTAAGGACAGGGTTCAGCACGATGATACCAGAGACGTGATCATTGGTGATAATGGTGTGTTGCAGATGTAGGGTCGGATCTGCGTGTCCAATATGGATGGGCTTCATGAGTTGATATTGGAGGAGGCCCATAGCTCATGGTATTCCATTCATCCGGGTGTCACGAAGATGTATCAGGATCTTAGACAGTACTATTTGTGGCAGAGGATGAAGAGAGATATTGTGGAGTTTGTAGCTTGGTGTCTCAATTATTAGTAGCTGAAATATGAGTATCAAAGACTGGGAGTCTTGCAGCAGTAGATGATTAATCCTGAGTGGAAGTGGGAGAGGATCACTATGGATTTTGTTGTCGGACTCCCATGGACTTTAAAGAAATTTGATGCTATTTGGGTGATTGTAGACAACTGACCTAGTCCGCGCACTTCATTCCTATTTGTACTACTTATTCTTCAGAGCGGCTGGCAGAGATTTATATTCGGGAGGTGGTTCGGTTGCATGGTGTCCCGGTCTCCATTATATCAGATCGGGGCATTCAGATTACTTTGAAATTTTGGTAGGGTGTTTAACGAGAGTTGCAATTTTGGTAGGGATGAGATCCCTATCTTATATTAGTATGTTCGAGAGGCTATGCTTATATTGACTGAGAGGAGTTGAGGACCCGATAGTGAGGATGTTTTATACGTTATGGATCGGGCTGCGTGCCACAACATTTTATTTATATGGATCAGGCTGCACGCCACATCAAGTGTATATTAATATATATGGATCGGGTTGCGCGCCTCAACAATGTAGCGCTTGGGCTGTAGGAGCCCCTACGGAGTCTGTACACCCCTAGAGCACATTCAATTATTATTATGGATCGGGTTTTATGCAACAACAATATACGGATCGGGCTGCACACCACAACTATATAATTATGAATTCGATTATTGTGAAGAGTATATGAGATGTGTACTAGTTTTAATGAATTTTTCCCGACTTTTTCTCATTATTTGTTGTTTAAATGTTCTTACTGCTTTGATATAGAACCGCTTAGTGCTTTTACGTGATTTTATACTATCAGTCATTATTTATTATTATTACTCACTTGGTCGGAATACTCACAGTATTCCATGCACCGTGTGTGCAGATACATGTTTTCCCGAGGCGTAGTTCGAGCTATTCTGCAATTCAGATTTCACCGGGGTTATCAAGGTAGCTGTATGGCATCTGCAGACCCGATTTCTTCCTCCATATTTATTTACTTTTCCCCTTTTTCTTGACTGTTCTTGTATCAGACATTAGACTCATGTACTAGAGGCTTTTGACTCGTTACACCGTATTCTGAGATTTTTCAAGGGATGTTGTTCTTCATAACCCAAAGATCGATAACATATGATTTCTAGTTCATTTCATAACAAATTTTGCGGTCAAATTCAACTCTTGTCAAAACCCTAGTTTTTTGCTCTAACCCCATGATTTTACCTTAATACTAGTGTTTAATCCACCTAAGACATAAATATTAAACTAGAAATAGGTAGAACACACTTACCTCAAGATGCTAGGTGAAGGTCTTCTCTCAAAAATCTTAAAATCGCCCAATCGAGGAGTGAAATATGGCAAACTGGACTTAGAACCCATATTAAATGAACTCACTGCCTCAGCAATTTCCGCATCTGTGGTCAGGGGACAGCATCTGCGGTCCCGCATCTGCGAGAAAAAGATTGCATCTGTGAAATGGGCTAAAAGTGCTGGGACCGTTTATGCGGTTTGGCCTAGCCTTCCCCAGGGCTTCATCTTCGATAGATGGACCGCATCTGCGATCTCGCGCTTGCGGTCCACCAACCGCATGTGCGGTTATTACAGAGGAGCACCTTCAGCACTACTCAAAAATTTCAACATCACTCGAGCCTCGTATGATTAATTCTTGGGGCTCCCGGGCCCCGCCCTACCATACTGACAAGTCTGAAATAACGATATAAACCTACTCGAACAATCAGAATGCCCAAAACAATGTTAAATCTTGGAATCACTCCCTAAAACCAAATGAATCAAACTTATGAACTTCAAGTTCTTAATTTTCCTCTAACGAGCCAAAATGCCCTAAAAGTACTCGGATTGACACCAAATTTTACGAGTAACTCTTAGATGTTATTTCAGACATGTATCGGGCTTCAGAACCAACACACGAGGCCGATACCCAAAAAATCAATCATTAATTAGTTTATTTAAATCCTTAATATTTCATATTAACAATTGTTAATAAAAATTCATTACTCGGGCTAGGGACCTCGAAATTTGATTCTAGGCATACGCCCAGGTCTCATATTTTCCTACAGACCCTTCGGGACCGTCAAATCACAAATTCGGGTCAGTTTGCTCAAAATGTTGACCAAAGTCAAACTTTGCCTTTTAAGAAAATCCGAAGGAACCAAATGTTCATATTTCACTCCAAACTCTTCAAAATCCTGAACCAACCATCCCCGTAGGTCGTAAATTAGCTAAAGCAAGCACGGAAAGTCTTATTTAAGGAACAGGGTTCAAAAAGGCAAAATGACCTATCGGATTGTCACATTCTCCGCACCTTAAACAAACGTTCATCCTTGAACAAACGTAGGAAAGTAAGCTGTTGAATAAATGTGGATATCTGCTCCGCATGTCCTCCTCGAACTCCCAAGTTGCCTCCTCGACTGGTTTTTCCCTCCACTGGACCGTCACCACATAAATCCTCCTAGACCTTAACTGCTGATCATGCCTATCAATAATAGCAACTGGCTCCTCCTCATAACCCAAACTCTCATCCAACTGAATGGTACTAAAGTCCAGCACATGGGAAAAGTCGGCGTGATGCTTCCGATAAAAACTGGATGAACTCCCGATAAGTTGGGGGCAAGTCAAGCTCGTAAGCAACCTACCCAACACACCTCAATACCTCAAATGGGCCAATAAACCTTAGGCTGAGCTTGCCCTTCTTCCCGAATCTCATGACACCCTTTATTGGCGAGACTTTCTAGAGGACCTTATCGCCAACCATAAATGATATATCACGCGCCTTCTGATCCGCGTAACTATTCTGTTTAGACTGAGCAGTGCGAAGCCTTTCCTGGATTAACTTTACTTTGTCCAAGGCATCCTGTACCAAATCTGTACCAAATAACTTAGCCTTATCAGGCTTAAACCACCCGATAGGAGAACGATAATGTTGACCATATAAAGCCTCGTATGGAGCCATTCTCTATGCTAGACTGATAGCTATTATTGTACGCAAATTCTGCCAAGGGCAAGAATTGGTCCCACTTCCCTCCAAAGTCAATCACACATGCTCTAAGCATGTCCTCCAAAATTTGAGCTGTCCCGTCGGACTGCCCGTCAGTCTGAGGATGGAATGTTGTGCTGAGCTCTATACGAGTTCCCAACCCACTCTGAACAGCTCTCCAGAAATAGGAAGTAAACTAAGGGTCCCTATCTGATATGATGGAAATAGGCATACCGTGCAACCGATCTATCTCCCGAATGTAATTCTGGGCATACCTCTCTGCCGTATAAGTAGTCAAAACTGGAATAAAGTCGGCCGACTTTGTCAACTTATCAACAATTACCCATATTTAATCAATCTTCTGCAAAGTCTGCGGCAGCCCAACTATGAAATCCATGGTAATGCGCTCCCACTTCCATTCTGGTATAGGCATCTACTGAAGTAGGCCACCCGGCCTCTGATGTTCATACTTGACCTGTTGGCAATTCAAACTCCTAGCCATATACTCCACTATGTCTTTCTTCATCCTCCACCACCAATAATGCTTCCTCAAGTCACGATACATCTTCGTAGCTCCTAGATGAATGGAATACCATGAACTATATGCCTTCTCTAGTATCCTTTCTCTCAGACCCTCAACATTAGGAACACATAGGCGAACCTGGAGCCGCCAAACACCATCCTCGCCAATAGAAACCCCTTTGGTACCTCCCTGAAGCACCGTCCCCCTGAGAACTGCCAATTGTGGATCATCGAACTGCCAGGCCTTGATCTTCCCCAATAATGAAGACTGAACAACCACACACGCGAGGATTCTACTAGGATCTAAAATATCCAACCTCAGAAGTCTGTTAGCCAAGGATTGAATGTCCAAGGCCAATGTCCTCTCCTTTGCTGGAATAAATGACAAATTGTCCATACTCTCTGCCTTTCTACTTCAGGCATCTGCGACCACATTAGCCTTATCAGATGATAAAGAATGGTGATTCCATAATCCTTCAGTAATTCATCGTTGCCTCAAATTAAGATCCCTCTACTTCAATAAATACTGCAAGCTGCGATGATTAGTGTAAACCTCACATGACACCCTATACAGATAATGCCTCTGTATCTTAAAGGCATGAACAATCACGACCAACTCTAGATTGTACACAAGATAAGTTTTCTGATGAACCTTCAGTTGGCACAAATAATAGGCAATAACTCTCCCATCCAGATCAATACACACCCCAATACAATGCATGAAGCATCACAATATACTGTACACATCCCTAAACCAGAAGGAAACACAAGAACTGGTGATGTAGTCAAAGTTGTCTTAAGTTTATGGAAGCTCTCCTCACAATCATCAGACCAATAAAAAGGGGCACCCTTCTAGGTCAATTTAGTCAAAGGTGATGTAGTAGAAGAACTGCCATGCACGAATCGCCTGTAATAACTTGCTGGCCCCAAG
Source organism: Nicotiana noctiflora (assembly GCA_032618575.1). Taxonomy (NCBI): domain Eukaryota; kingdom Viridiplantae; phylum Streptophyta; class Magnoliopsida; order Solanales; family Solanaceae; genus Nicotiana; species Nicotiana noctiflora. The sequence continues at coordinate 68,923 of JASVEL010005260.1, forward strand.
AAACTCTTGATCTCGGTCACTGAGGTAGGACGTTACAAAATCTGAACTGCCTTAGTCTTCTTGGGATCCACGATAATACCCTCACCTAACACAATATGCCCCAAGAATGCCACTGACTCTAGGCAAAACTCACACTTGGAAGCTTCTGCTCTTGCAGTTTCAGAAGTACTACTCTCAGATGCTGCTCGTGCTTCCCCTAGTTACGTGAGTATATCAAGATGTCATCAATGAAGATGATGACAAAGGAATCAATATAAGGCATGAACACTCTATTCATCATGTCCATAAATGTCGCTGGCACATTAGTCAAGCTAAAGGATATTTAGTCTGGAATGTAGTCTTCGGGACATCCGATTCTCGAATCTTCAACTGATGGTAACCTGACATCAAGTCGATCTTAGAGAACACCCTAGCACCCTACAACTGGTCGAACAGATCATCGATATGAGGCAAGAAGTACTTGTTCTTGACGGTGACTTTGTTCAAATGGCGGTAATCAATGCACATCCGCATAGTCCCATCCTTTTTCTTCACAAATAACACTAGTACACCCCAAGGTGACACACAGGACCTAACAAACCCCTTAGATAACAACTCCTCAAGTAGCTCCTTCAACTCCTTCAGCTCTTTGGGAGCCATACAGTATGGTGGAATAGATATAGGCTAGGTACCTAGAGCCAAATCAAGATAGAAATCAATATCACAATCTGATGGCATGCCAGGAAGATCAAAAGTAAAATAAATCGGTGAACTCTCAAACTACTGGAACGGAATCAATCGTCGGATACTCTATGGTCGTGTCCCGAACATAAGCCAAATATGCCTAACACCCTTATCGACCATCTGTCAAGCCTTCAGGAATGATATAACCCAGCTAGATGTATCATCCGTGGAGCCCTTCCACTCGAACCCTAGCATCGCAAAAGTAATAGTCTTGGCATGTCAATCTAGGACGGTGTGATACAGAGATAACCAATAATCTCAAAATTGATCATATCAAGAAACAAGTAATCTTATGTAGTCTCAAAACGACCGAATATGACCACACGGGATTGGTATATTCGATCCACAACCACAGAATCGCCCACAAGAGTGGACACATGAATAGGAGTGCCAAAGGGCTCAGGAGAAATAATAAGGAAATGAATAAACAGAGATAATACATATGAATAAGTAGACTCTGGATCAAACAACATCGAATCACCTCTGTCACAAATAGAAATAATACCGGTGATGACAGCATCTGACCTAGCCGGAAGGGCATAGAATCTGGCTGGAGCGTCGATTGGCTGGCCTCCACACAACTGAGCAATAGCCAGCTGACCTCTCCTTATCTAGCCTTCACCTCTAGGACAACCCCTACCAGTTTGCCCTCCACCTCTAGGTGGCGGGGTAGCCTATGCTGAAATAATAGGTTGCTAACCCTGCTATACTACCTTGCCCTGACATCTGGGACAGGTCCTTTTCGTGTCACACGAATTTTCACACTCATAACACACTCTCGGTACCATAGCCTACTACCCTTAATTCTAAGCCTCATGACCCGAATACCCATTAGAAGAACCTTGGATGGCTGGTGGGCAATATGAACTCTCTGGCATGGCACTGTAGTGAGAACTAAAAGAATACTGATAACCATAATACCCACCGGAGGAACGTTGAATAGCTAGTGGGCAGTTATGAACTATCCAACATCGCACTAAAATAAGGTCTCACTGGAGAACCTCGGGTAGGGGTGGTGGTGCTGAATATGAGGGTCCGTTGGGCTGGCCCCTCCCGAAGTGACCTCTACCCCTAGTTGCGGTACCTCTGAACTCTCTCAAAAACTGGGTCCTCTTGTCCTACTGAATCCGCTCTCTACCCCTCAGGAGATACCCCCTAATCTTACAAGCAATCTCCATTACTAGTTGATACTCAGTACACATCTCCACCTCTCGAGCCATGCTAGCTCGAATATCGGGGTGTAACCCCGCAACAAATATCCATACTCTCTATGCATCTGTGGGAAGTATGTTGAGTGCATGGCGAGACAACTCAGAGAACCTTACCTCATAATCAATCGCAGAGATTTGACCTCGCTCAAAATGCTCAAAATAATGATGTAGCTCTTCTCTCTCGGGGGTGAAATATACATGTCTATGAATAATTGGGTGAACGGACCGTAGGTGGGGGGAGGAGAACCCGCTGGCCTGCCAAGAACATAGGACTTCTACTACCTACAGACCCTACCTGCCAGTTGAAAAGTAGTGAAGCCAAATCCATGTGACTACAATATCCTTATGTTGTGCAGTCTGTCCCTGCACCTGTCAATGAAGCTGGGCATCCTCATGTCGCTCAAAAGATGGGAGGGTGAAGTCTAGCTCATCTATCCAATAACTTCTGCGAGTCACTGTTCGTAGCTGCCCTGAGCTGGGGTGCCACTGCAGCAACTGGTTGGGCCCCATCAATGGGTAGTACACCCGGAGTCTGATACACTGCAGTTGCATGTCCAGGAGCCTAAGTAGTAGGGGTTTATGCTCTCTCTCCTGCGTGTGATGTAGCTGGATCTAGTGGAAATAAGACATCCTGACTCATAGAATTCATGAACTATGGCATATTGCTCATGACCTCCTGGAATCTCAGTGTTGTCATAAAGTCCACCGGGGTGGACTCAACTGCGGGCACCTCGCCCTTCTCCTCAATGATAGGATCTCCCGCGGGATCTGCTGGTGGTACTATTGGGATAACTTTGGGACATCCTCGTCCCCTACCTCGTGCTGGTTCCCTACCTCAACCTCTAGGAAGGGGGAAGCAACTGCGCCCGGGCCTAGAACATCAGTCATGTGTGTTCTCACCATCAGTGAGAGAATAAAAGAGGGATATTTAGTATACCAACCATTTGCACGATAGGAAATAAATAAAGAGTAGTTTTCCTAACACCCTATAGCCTCTCGAAGATAAATATAGACGTCTCCATACCGACCCGCACGACTCTATTAGCTTTGCCCATGACTCGTGAGACCTACGTGAACTTAGTGCTTTGATACACTTTTGTCACAACCCTTTTCCATAATAGGTCGTAATGGCGCCCAACTACCTTTGTCGGGCAAGCCAACACAAACAATACTAAATAATCTCTCACTTACTTTTACCCAAAATAGTTGAAATAATTCTTTAAGTTGAAATAGTTTAGAAAAGTCAGCAATAATCATACAATCCCAAAGTGATACAGTCTATTAATGTGTGTGCCAAGACCTGGTATCACAAGTTGTGGGAAACTAGTAGAATATACAAAAGAATCACACTAATCCTACTGTCCGAAACAGAACAGACAGCAAAAATACATAAGAGAGACTCCTTCAGGCTGCTGAACGGCACAGGAAGAGAACCAGCTCACCGTAGAAGTCTCAAAATCCGCTCAGTGATGCACACCAGACTGATAGCCAGATACACATGCCTCAGATCCTATATAGTGAAGTACAAAAGTGTAGTATGAGTACCTAAACAATATGTACCCAGCATGTATCCCGTCTTATCTCAAAGAAGTAGAGACGAAAGGTCGACTTGATACATACTAGGGTCAAATAATATGAGAAGAATTCATAATAAGCATGGATAGCACAATTTTTAGCATTTTATGGCAAGGAATAACAATTCTTTATTCAAATAATATCATGGGTATCCATTTACGTTCCAAGGGCATATATGAAGTTCAGTTTACAGAGAAGTACTAAGTAAAGCATACAGATGTGACACCAAGGGAGGTACGGTCCAATCCAACATAAAATTAAATTGTGTATTGCCGAGGGTCAAACAGATCGAACCATAGATGCATCAGTTACCTCGCTCACGAATCAGCCATACAAAGCGGTCATATATATATATATATATATATATATATATATATATATATATATATATATATATATATATATATATATATATATATATATATATATATATATATATATATATATATATATATATATATATATATATATATATATATATATATATATATACAATAATGTGAATCTGAGGAGTAGTTATTCATATGAATGTTCAAATTCTCTTTTAAAAGACCAAACAAGATAAGGTTCCTCTACTAGTCTCATTTACCTTGACCAACATAACTTATACGAATCCTAATTCATCATCAAGTTACAAAAATATCACGTAGAGCATGCTTCTGGGTCCTACACTAACTAGAGTAGCTACGCACAGACTCTCGTCAGCTAGTGCGCACATAGCCCCCATATATAATAGCAATTAATTCAATTATTACACCAATGGGGACAATTCTCTCTTACAAGGTTATATAGAAGACTCAACTTGATCCAAAATGCACTCCCAATACCAAGAATGAGCCCAAATCCTCATTTTGGAGCCGAGCGATTCGAAACTATATAAATGGGGTAGGAACTAGTAAAAACAAGCTTACAACATCATATACTAACTATTTAAGTAATTTCCCTCCTTTAAACACTAATTTCCTAAAATTCGACCCCGGGACCATGTGCCCGGATTCCGAGATTTTTCAAGGGAAGTTGTTCTTCATAACCCAAGGATCGATAATATATGTTTTCTAGTTCATTTCATAAAACGTTTCGTGGTCAAATTCAACTCTTGTCACAACCCTAGGTTTTTGCTCTAACCCCATGATTTTACCTTAATACTAGTGTTTAATCTACCTAACACATAAATATTAAACTAGAAATAGGTAGAACACACTTACCTCAAGATGCTAGGTGAAGGTCTTCTCTCAAAACTCTAAAATCGCCCATTAGAGGAGTAAAATATGGCAAAAAGAGACTTAGAACCCCTAATAAATGAACTCACTGCCCCAGCGATTTTTGCATATGTGGTCAAGGGACATCATGTGTGGTCCGGCATCTACGAGAAAAAGACCGCATCTGTGAAATGGGCTAAAAGGGCTAGGACCACTTCTGTAGTTCGAGAGCCACTTCTGTGATTTGAGAGTCACTTCTGCGGTTTCACCGGGCCTTCCCTGGGGCCGCATCTGCAGTCTCACACCTACAGTCCACCAACTGCATGTGCGGTTATGACAGAAGCAGCAGCTTTAGCACTTCTCAAAAATTTCAACTTCACTCGAGCCTCGTCTGGTTGATGCTAAGGGCCCCCGGGCCCAGCTCGAACATACTGGCAAGTTTGAAATCATGAGACGAACCTAATGAATAGTCGTAGAAGCGACATAAATTCCGTAGAAGCAGTCTTGCTTAAGCGAGTCTAGGACCGCAGAAGCGAAAAGGTGTCTGTGTTTAATGAACTGAAGGGTTCGAATTTCAGAATGTTATAACACATTGGGGCTTAGAACTAAGAGGCGATTTAGGCGATTTTGAGGAGGAAATCGAGGGAATTCATCAGTTAAGCATTCATGGACTCAATTTATGTTATTATATTATGAAATTATGGAGTTAATACCTGAAAATGGAGGATTTGAGGTGTATTAATGGAGGTTTTTGCTCTAAGCCTAGGTTATTAAAAATCATTGATTTGAATGGGCAAACAGAGTCTGATTTTGATAAACTTTATATGTATGGACTCGTATCGAGAAAAGGATTCTAAAATGTAACTTTTATAATTTTTCGAGAAGCGGGCCCGAGGGTCGAGTTTTGGTAACTTCGTGGGTTTTGGTGTAATTCGAGTTGTTTCGATTAGGTTACGTTCCTTTAGCCTATTTTGATGTATTTCTATTGATTTTGATCAAATTCTGCACTCGTGGAGGCCAATTTTCGTGGTAAGGGCATTGTGGGCTAGTCTTCGAGCCGAGTCGAGGTGAGTAATGGGTGTGTGTGATGACCAGCTGGTTCAAAACCCCGATATATCACTATGTGATACGGTATTGAGGCGAGACACGTAGTCTCCTGTGAGTGCGGGGTCGATTGTGATTGGGGACTATGGCTTAGTCTGACCTGGTAATATTATATTATATTTTTGGCTATTATTGAGCCGGTAAGTGAAAAGGGCCCCCAGGCCCACTCGAACATACTGAAAAGTTTAAAATCATGAGACAGACCTACTCAAACCTTCGAAACGCTCAAAACAATACAAAATCTGGGAATCACCCCCTAAAAGCAACCTATTTACCGCAGAAACGGTCTCGCAGGTGCGAGACTAGGACCGCAGAAGCGGAAAAGCATGTTCGAATTTCAGAATGTTATATCACATTGGGGCTTAGAACTAAGAGGCGATTTAGGCGATTTTGAGGAGGAAATCGAGGGGATTCATCAGGTAAGCATTCATGGACTCAATTTATGTTATTATATTATTAAATTATGGAGTTAATACCTGAAAATGGAGGATTTGAGGTGTATTAATGGAGGTTTTTGCTCTAAGCCTAGGTTATTAAAAATCATTGATTTGAATGGGCAAACAGATTCCGATTTTGATAAACTTTATATGTATAGACTCGTGTCGAGATAAGGATTCTGAAAATATAACTTTTATAATTTTTCGAGAAGCGTGCCCGAGGGTCGGGTTTTGGCAACTTCGTGGTTTTTGGTGTAATTCGAGTTGTTTCAATTGGGTTATGTTCCTTTAACCTATTTTGATGCATTTCTATTGGTGTTGATCAGATTCTGCACCCGTGGAGGACGATTCTCATGGTAAGGGCATTACGGGCTAGTCTTCGAGCCGAGTCGAGGTAAGTAATGGGTGTGGGTGATGACCAGCGGGTTCAAAACCCTGGTATATCACTATGCGACGCGGTATTGAGGTGAGACACGTACTCTCCTGTGAGTGCAGGGTCGATTGTAATTGGGGACTATGGCTTAGTCTGACCTGGTAACATTATACTGTGTTGTTGGCTATTATTGAGCCGGTAAATGAAAAGGGCCCCCGGGCCCAGCTCGAACATACTAACAAGTTTGAAATCTTGAGACGGACCTACTCAAACCTTCGAAATGCTCAAAACAATACAAAATCTAGGAATAACCCCCTAAAAGCAACCTATTTACCGTAGAAGCGGTCTCGTAGGTGCGAGACTAGGACAGCAGAAGCGGAAAAGCGTGTTCGAATTTCAGAGTGTTATATCACATTGGGGCTTAGAACTAAGAGGCGATTTAGGCGATTTTTAGGAGGAAATCGAGGGGTTCATCAGGTAAGCATTCATGGACTCAATTTTTGTTATTATATTAATAATTATGGAGTTAATACCTGAAAATGAAGGATTTGAGGTGTATTAATGGAAGTTTTTGCTCTAAGCCTGGGTATTAAAAATCATTAATTTAAATAGGCAAACAGAGTCCGATTTTGATAAACTTCATATGTATGGACTCGTGTCGAGATAAGGATTCTGAAAATGTAACTTTTGTAATTTTTCGAGATGCGGGCCCGAGGGTCGGGTTTTGGCAACTTCGTGGTTTTTGGTGTAATTCGAGTTGTTTCGATTAGATTACGTTCCTTTAGCCTATTTTGATGTATTTCTATTGGTTTTGATCAGATTCTGCACCCGTGGAGGCCAATTCTCATAGTAAGGGCATTGCGGGCTAGTCTTGGAGCCGAGTCGAGGTGAGTAATGGGTGTGTGTGATGACCAACTGGTTCGAAACCCCGGTATATCAATATGTGATGTGGTATTGAGGCGAGACACGTACTCTAATGTGAGTACAGGGTCGATTGTGATTGGGGACTATGGCTTAGTCTGACCTGGTAGCATTATACTATGTTGTTGGCTATTATTGAGCCGGTAAACCTCCTACTTGGATGGTTGTGGATATCTTTGGGCTGTGAGCCAGTTATTTGGATCCCGCGAGGATCGTTACTATTGCTTCTATGATTATAGCATATTATTCTGATACCAGTCCTGAGCTATCACTGTCTAAAATGTTTTTCCAAACTCTGGAATTTCTGAAGCATTGTTTCTACTATAAATGATAAAAAGAGATTTCAAATGTTATTTATGTGCTTGTGAGGCTTGCATCGCATGTAGGTGGACTAGTAGTGGATCGGGATGCGCGCCATAACATATCATGATATTGTGCTTGGGCTGTAGGAGCCCCTCCGGAGTCTAAACACCCACAGTGAGAGCGGGTACCCAAATGGATCGGGCTACGCGCCGTAGCGGTCATGTTCATGCATTGCATTGCATTTAGATATACTTGTTGTACTCTTTAGCTGATATTGCTGGCTTTGAGATTGTTCATGTTAATAATGGTAAAAGATATTATTGTATAGCCTTGCTTAGTGCTTTTATTGGGTGTTCTTACCTTTGTTGTCTTACCCTTGCTTATTACCATTGAGTTTGAAGTACTCACACTACTCCATGTACCTTGTGTGCAGATCCAGGTACATCACAGCAGAGCTGACTCTCCAACCGCTCGGAGTGCTTCATTTGGACTGTCAAGGTAGCTGCTAGCGTCCGCAGGACCTAACTTTCCAGTCTATCTTTTCCTTTCTTTAGACTATTCTACACTTGTAGTCACAGTTTTATACACTATTACATTTGTATTCTGGTAGAGGCTCATGACTTATAACTCCTGATTATGTAGGAGGTTTTATACTAGTTTTGGGATATCTTTTCCCGATGTGCTAGATGTTATATCATTCTCTTATTCTTGTTTTATGCTAAAAAGGGTAAAGTGAGAGCTGGTAGCTCTGTGATATGAATGGTTGGTCGGGCTAGCCTAGCAATATGTTGGGCGCCATCACGACCGGGTTTTGGGGTCGTGACAAGTTGCTAATGAGCCAAAATGCCCTAAACTACTCGGATTGACACCAAATTTTGCGGGTAAGTCTTAAATTATATTTTGGACATGTGTCGGGATTCAAGTGTCGTGATTCAAATCCAACATACGAGCCTGATACGCATGAAATTAATCATTAGATAACTTACTCCTTAATATTTCATATTAACAATTGCTAATAAAAATCCATTACTCGGTAGGGACCTTGGAATTCGATTCCAGGTATACGTCCAGGTCCCATATTTTCCTACGGATCCTTCGGGATCGTCAAATCAAAAATCTGGGTTCGTTTGCTCAAAATGTTGACCGAAGTCAAACTTTCCCTTTTAAGAAAATCCTAAGGAACCAAATGGGAAAATTTCACTCCAAACTCTTCATAATCCTGAACCAACCGTCCCGTAGATCGTAAATTAGCTAAAACAAGCGCGGCAAGTCTTATTTAAGGGAAAGAGTTTCAAAAAGGCAAAATGATCAGTCAGGTCGTTACATGTACCGGGCTCCAAAACCAAGATACAAGCCCGATACCATCAAATTTCAAACACATTTTATTTTCATAAACTAATATATTTTTCAGAAAAAAAATTTCTTCAAAATTTCATTTCTCGGGCTAGGAACCTCGAAATTTTATTTCGGGCACACGCCCAAGTCTTATATTTTCTTATGGACCTCCTGGATTATCGGAACACGGATCCGAGTCCGTTATTTTCAAATATTGGCCGAAGTCACCTTAAATTCATTCTAAAGGCAAAACGCATTATTTTTCACAGAATTTCATATAATGGCTTCCAACTACGCGCCCGTACTGCGCACGTACATTGAGGTGAAATAAAAAGAGGTTTTTAAGGCATGCACATGAAAATGGAGGTGAGGTAAAAAGAGGTTTTAAAGGCCTCGAAGATGCAGAATTAGTTTATAAAACAAGTGTTGACTTTTTGGGTCATCACATCCTCCACCTCTAAAAATCGTCCGTCTTCAAATGGACAGAAGAAGGAAGTACCTGAGTCGGGGAAAAGATGGGGATAATGGCTCCTCATATCGGACTCGGACTCCCAGGTCGATGCCTCTGCAGGCTTACCTCTTAGAGCATATCCTCCAAAATATGAATAGTTCGCTCGGACTGCCTGTTCCTCTGAGGATGAAACACTGTGCCCAACTCAACCTGTGTGCCTAACTCTCACTAAAATGCGCTCCAAAAGTGTGAGGTAAACTTTGTACCTCGGTCTGAGATGATAGACACGGGCATACCATGAAGACGAACAATCTCCGGGATATAGATCTCGACTAACTTCTCGAAAGAATAGGAGACTGCCACAATAATGAAATGTGTTTACTTGGTTAGCCTATCAACAATAACCCACACTACATCGAACTTCCTCTGAGTCCATAGGAGTCCAACAACGAAGTCCATAATGATATGCTCCTACTTCCACTCAGGGATCTCAATCTTCTGGAACACACCACCAGGCCTTTGATGCTCGTACTTAACCTACTGACAATTCAAACATAGGGCCACATTTGTAATGATATCTTTCTTCATTCTTTTCCATCAATAATGCTTCCACACATCCTAATATATCTTCGTGGCTCCCGGATGAATAGAGAACGGGAAACAATGTGCCTCATATAGAATCAGCTCCCAAAGTCCATCCATATTAGGCACACAAATACGACCTCGCATCCTAAAAACTCCATCATCTCCTAGTGTGACATGCTTGGAATCTCCGTGCTACATCGTGTCTCTAAGGACACAAAAGTGAGGATCATCATACTGCCAATCTCGGATACGCTCCAATAAAGAAGAGCGAGTGACTGTGCAAGATAATATATGGCTGGGCTTAGAAACATCCAACCTCACGAACTGGTTGTCCAAAGCCTGGACATCCAATGCAAGAGGTCTCTCACCAACCAGAATATATGCAAAAATGCCCATACTGGTTGATTTCCTACTCAAAGCATAGGCCACCACTTTGTCCTTCCCCGGATGATATAAAATACTGATGTCATAGTCTTTTAACAGCTCCAACCACCTTCTCTACCTAAAATTTAGCTCCTTCTGCGTGAACAAGTATTGAAAACTCGTGTGGTCCATGAATACCTCACATGCCATGCCATACAAATAATTCCTCTATATTTTCAATGCGTGAATAATGGCTGCTAACTCCAAATCATGAACCAGATAATCTTCTCATGAATCTTCAACTGGCATGAAGCATAGGCAATGACCTTGCCATCCTGCAACAACACCGCACCAAGTCCAATACGAGATGCATTAAATCGTGTAAGGCTCTGAACCTGTGGGTAAAACCAACACTGGTGCCATAGTCAAAGATGGCTTGAGATTCTGAAAGCTCGCGTCACACTCATTCGACCATTTAAACTGGGAACCCTTTTAGGTCAACCTAGTCATCGGGGCTACAATAGATGAAAACCCCTCCACAAACTGACTATAATAGCCTGCTAACCCCAAGAAACTCCGAATATCTGTAGCTGATGTGGTTCGAGCCAGTTCTTGACTACCTCTATCTTCTTTGGATCTACCTGAATACCTCTACTGAAACCATATGACGTAAAAAAAGAACTGAACTCAACCATAAATCACACTTCGAAAACTTAGCATGTAGCTGACAATCCCTCAAAGTCTGAAGAACCACTCTAAGATGTTGTCCATTCTCCTCCCGGCTGCGGGATTAATAGATCAAAATATCATCTATGAAGACTATCACGAACGAATCCAAGTAAGGCCTGAACACTCAGTTCACTAAATCCATAAAGGTTTTTGGGGCATTTGTTGTCACAACCCAGAATTCCCACCCCCGTTGAGTCGTGATAGCGCCTACTCATAGAATCTAGGCAAGCCACACATATAGAATCCATAAATACCTTTGTTTTAAATCCATTTTTTACCAATTAAATTAACAGGAAATAAATAATCAAACTATAATGGAATTCGTAATTTTGCAGAAGTCTTATAAAAATAAACCAAAACAATAAGTAAATCCACATATGCCTCTACCCAAAACTGGTGTCACAACATTCACGGACTATCTAAGCTACATACAACTGTCTAAAAAAAAAATAATGTCTGTCTCAGATACAAAAGGAAACAGTTCATCAAAGTAGATCGAAGAGATCTCGGGCCTGCGAACGACTACAGGACTACCTCGGGATCTCGTGGACTGAAGGCTGGTTCCTAGACTACTACTGCACATCGTAAGATGCTCTGGTATCTGTACATAAGTACAGAGTGTAGTACCAGCACAACCGACCCTATATGCTGGTAAATGTCTGGCCTAACCCCAGCGAGGGATTGACAAGGCTAGAACCAGACTCCAAATAAACCTATGCAGTTCTATAATATATGGAGAAAGAATAAACAAGTAAAAAGCAGTTTAAAAAGTGAGGGGGGGGTATATGCTTCGGGGAAACAAGTTAATTTATCATAAACCAATTAAATATGAAGGAACAATACCGTATCCAAAATAATATAATAATAATACTGTTACGGCGCACAACCTAATCCATATGTATATATATAACTGTTGTGGTGTGCAACCCGGTCCAATATGTATCATATCCGTTGCAGCGTGCAACCCGATTAAATATAATATCTGTTGCAGCTTGTAACCTGATCCAATATATATAATATATGTTGCAGCATATAACCCAATCCAATATTTATAGTATATGTTGTGACGTGCAACCCGATCCATATATATTCAGACAAAAATCAAATCACCATTCACCCACAAGCCAGAATATATAATTTGTTTTCAAATTCCCCAAAATGAGGTCTAAATCAAGAAAAATCAAAAGCCCTAACTAGACCTAATTTTTTACCATTAATCATATGTTTTAGGCCCAGAAATTCATTAGATGTCGATGAAAATGGAAGAAAATGAGTTAGAGATTACTTACCCAAGATGTTTTGGTGAAAAAGTGTTTCAAGGATCGCCGTGGAGCTTTGGAGAAGGAGAAGTTTTGTAAAATTTTGAGAAATCCTGTTTGCATTCTGTTTTTGAAGTTTAAAAATAGCTGGTCAATCTAATGTTATACGTTCGTGACAGACCTCTCGCGTTCGCCATTGGTCACACTTTTTGGCCTTTGCGTTCGCATACAGGGGCTCGCATTCGTGAAGCTATAGCTCCTCAAGCCCTTGTATTCGCGTCCTTAAGGTCATGTTCGCGCCCTTAAGGTCACATTTGCGTAAGGTGTTCTACCTTTTCCCCTTGCCCATGTATTTAGCCTTCGCATTTGCGTGGCTAGGAATGCATTCGCAAAGTCAGTTACTACAACAATATTTACTAATCGCATTTTCGAGGGTCCTCCCGCGAATACGAAGGAAGTTACTACAACAATATTTACTCATCGCGTTTGCGAGGGTCCACCCGCGAATGCGAAGAAGGCCATACCAGAACTGGAAAACCTGCAACTTTTACAAGCCTAAATCCAATCCGTAACACCTTTAAAACACTCCTGATCCCTCGAGGCTCCTAACCAAACACATGCACTAGCTCAACAACATCATAAAAATTTATCTGTGCGATCAAATAACCTAAGTAACCTCAAAAACAAAGAATCAAACCTTAAAATCAAGAATTTTTCCTCAAACTTCATCAAGTTTTAAATTTAGGATTTCAAGTCCGAATCATGCCAAACGATGTCCGTTTTTAACCAAATTTAAAAAAAACATCTTATAACACATATAAGGCATGTAACCAGTGCCGGAACCAAAATACGGGCTCGCTACCATCGCTTTCTAATCAAATTTCATTTAAAATTTCCTTAAACATTTTTCAGAAAACAATTTTACTTAAACATTCATTTTTCAGGATCGGGACCACAAAATTCGATTTCGGGTATACGCCCAAGTCCCACATTTTTCTATGGACCCCCCGAGACAATCAAATCACGGGTGCAGGTCTGTTTATCCAAAACATTGACCAAAGGCAAATTTATTCATTTTAACATCAAAACTTAGCATTTTCACAGAAATTTCATATTTAAGCTTTTTGACTACATGCCTGGACTGCGCACGCAAATCAAGGAAACTCTAAGTGAGTTTTGCAAGGCCTCCAAAATGCATAATTAAGTAAATAAACAGGTGATGAACCTTTGGGTCGTCACATTATACCCCTCTAAAATAACTGTTAGTCCTCGAACGGATAGAAGAAAGAAGTACCTGTGTCGGGGAAAAGATGAGGATAAACTCTGACTCCAATATCGATGCCTAAGGAGGCTGACCTCTCTACTGAACACGAACAGAAGGGAAACTCTTCGACCTCAACTGACAAACTTGATGGTCTAGAATAGGAACATGCTCTTTCTCATAAGACAAGCCCTTGTCCAAATGGACAGTGCTGAAATCTAACACGTGGGCTGGATTGCCATGATACCTCTGAAGCATGGACACAGAAAATACTGGATGTACGGCTGATAAGCTCAACGGCAAAACAAGTGTATAAGTCACCTCTCCCACTCGATCAAGAATCTCAAACGGACCAATGAACCTAGGGCTAAGCTTTCCCTTCTTCCCAAATCTCATCATGCCATTCATAGGCGGCACTCGGAGCAATACCCGTTCACCAACCATAAAAGCCATATCTCTAACCTTGCGGTCTGTATAACTCTTTTGCATGGACTGAGCTTTACAAAGCATGTCTTGAATGATCCTGACCTTGTCCAAGGCCCCCTGAACCAGATTATGTACCCAACAACCGAGCCTCTCCCGGCTCAAACTATCCGACCAGATATCGACACCGCCTACCATATAAAGCCTCATAAGGAGCCATCTGAATGCTCAATTGGTAGCTGAGTTTGGAGGAAAACTCTACAAAAACGGATCCCACGAAGCTCCAAAGTAAATAACACAAGCTCAGAGCATATCCTCTAAGATCTGAAAAGTCTGCTGGGACTGACCGACCGTCTAGGGATAAAATATTGTGCTCAACTCAGCCCGTGTGGCGAACCCTCGCTGAACTATTCTCTAGAAGCACTAGGTAAACTGTGTACCCCAATCCAAAATGATATATACAGGCACACATTGAAGGCGAACAATATCCTGAATGTAGATCTCAGCCAACCTCTCAGAAGAATAGGAGACCGCCACAAGAATGAAATGTCTTAACTTGGTCAGCCTATCAACACTGACCGATACTGTGTCGAACTTCTTTCGCGTCTGAGGAAGCCCTGTAACAAAGTCCATAGTGATCCACTCCGACTTCCACTTGGGAAGCTCTATCCTCTAAAATAAACCACAAGTTCTCTGATGCTCGTACTTAACCTGCTGACAATTCAAACATCGAGCTACATATGCAATGATATCTTTCTTCATCCTATGCCACCAATAATGTTGCCGCAAATCCTGATACATCTTAGCGGCGGCCGAATGAATAGAGTACCGGGTCGTCACAGGCCTCCTCCAAAATCAACTCTTAGAGCCCATCCATATTAAGCACATATAATCGACCCTACAAACTCAAAACTCCATCATCATTTAAAGTAACCTTCTTGGAACCTCCGCGCTACATTGTGTCTCTAAGGACACACAAATGGGGATCATCATACTATCGATCACTTATATGCTCCCATAATGAAGAACGAGCGACCATGCAAGCCAACATACAACTGGGCTAAAAAACATCCAGTCTCACAAATTGATTGGCCAAAGTCTAAACTTCCAAAGCAAGCGGCCTCTCATCGACCGCAATATAAGCAAGACTTCCAATACTGGCTGACCTCATACTCAACACATCGGCCTCTACCTTGTCCTTTCACGGGTGATAAGATGATGATATCATAATCTTTCAACAACTCCAACCACCTTCTCTAACTCAAATTCAACTATTTTTTCTTGAACAAGTACTGAAGACTCTTGTGATCCGTGAACACCTTACATGTCACGCCATACAGATAATGCCTCCAAATCTTCAATACGTGAACATGACTGCCAACTCTAAATCATGAACCAAATATTTCTTCTCATGAATTTCAATTGCCATGAAGTAAAGGCAATGACCTTGCCATCCTGAATCAACACTGCACCAAACCCAATACGAGAAGCATCACAATAAACTGTATAAGGACCTAACCTGTAGGCAAAACCAACACAGTTGCCGTAGTTAGACATGTCGTGAGCTTTTGAAAGCTCGCCTCACACTCATCCGACCATCTGAACTAGGCACCCTTCTGGGTCAACCTGGTCATTGGGGCTACAAAAGAAGAAAACCTCTCCACGAACCAACGAAAGTAGCCTACCAATACTAAAAGACTTCGAATCTCTATAGCTGATAATGGTCTAGGCTAATTCTCGACTGCCTCAATCTACTTCGGGTCCACCTGAATACCCTATGCTAATACAACATGACCCAGAAGTGTAACTAAACTCAGCCAGAACTCACACTTAGAGAACTTGTCATATAACTGACTATCCGTTAGAGTTTGAAGAACCATTCTAAGGTGTTGCTCGTGCTCTTCCTGGTTGTGGGAGTATATTAATATATCGTCAATTAAGATTATTACGAACAAATCAAAATAAGGCTAGAACACTCGGTTCATCAAATCCATAAAAGTTGTTGGGGCATTTGTCAACTCGAATGACATAACCAAGAATTTATAATGCCCGTACCGAGTATGAAAAGATGTCTTAGGGACATCGGATGCCCCAATACTCAACTGATAGTAGCCAGATCTCAAGTCAATCTTTGAAAATACCTTGGCACCCCTGAATCTGATCGGTCAAATCATCAATCCTCGGTAGTGGATATTTATTCTTGATTGTTACCTTATTCAATTGTCGGTAATCAAAGCACATTCTCACCGACCCATCCTTCTTCTTGACAAATAACACTGGTGCACCCCAAGGCAAAAAATTGGGTCTAATGAACCCGTCTTAAGCAAATCCTACAACTGGTCCTTTAACTCTTTCAACTCCAGCAGGGCCATACCATATGGCGGGATAAAAATGGGTTGAGTGCCCGAAGCCAAATCAATAAAAAAATCAATATCCCTATCGGGTGGCATACCCAGCAAGTCTGAAGGGGAAACATCAGGAAATTCTCGAACAATAGGCACATAATCAATAGAAGGCACCTCAACACTGGAATCGCGAACATAAGCCAAACACCCCTTCCCGACCATACACCGAGCATTCACATACGAGATAACAATGCGGGTAGAATGACCTGAAGTACCTCTCCACTCTAAACGAGGCATACCCAATAAAGCTAGCATCACAGTCTTTGCATGACAATCCAAGATAGCCTGGTAAGGTGATAACCAGTCCATCCCCAATATAATATCAAAGTCAACCATGTCTAAAAACAACAAATCTACATGAGCCTCAAAACCCCCAATCACCACAATACAAGAACGATGGACTCGATTGACCACAATGAAATGAGCCACCGGTGTAGACAGATAAACAAAAACACTCAATGGATCACTAAGCATGACCTGGTACTATACAAAATAAGATAACACATATGAATATGTAGACTATATATCAAATAACACCGATGCATCTCTATCACAAACAAGAATTCTACCTAATGATTGCATCTGAAGCCATAGCCTTGGGCCTAGCCTGAAGGGCATAGCATTAGGGTTGGGCCCTACCACCCTGAACCATGTCCCTAGGTCACCCTAATGCTGGCTGGCCTCCACCTCTGGTGGTCTGAGCTCTACCTCTAAATCATCTACCTCCTCTTCTGGCACCTCTACCCTCGGCTCTAGCTAGCTGGGTTGCCTGTGGAACATCCGGTACCTGAATCATTGCACGGGGAACCTACTGATACGACTAAGCACCTACTAACCTCGGATAAGCCCTCCAGATATGACCATACTTACCACACTCATAACATTCCCCTGACTGCTACAACTGAGGAAACTGAGATTGACCTTGGCGGCCTAAATAATCACCCTAGAAGCTCTAGATCAGCGGTGCACTGATAGGAGCTGGTGGTGCACGGTAAGTCTCCTGATCAATGTACTACCCATGAGAACCATGGTCACCTGAAGCCCCGTGAGAAACCTGGAAAGCTGACTTAAAAGGCCTGAAATGATGGCCTCTACCATATGAATCTCTACCTCCAGATTAGGTAACACTGAATCTGCCTTAATGACGGACCTCTTGTCTCCCCCATGACTACCCCCCCTGCGATAGTACCATCTAAATCCTCCGGGCCACTTTGGCCGTCTCCTGAAAAGTGATATCATACCCAGCCTCCCTATCCAACCGAAGACAAATCGACTGGATAAGGCCATTAATAAACTTCCCAACCCTCTATCTCTTGGTAGGGAGTATAACCAGAGCATGGCGAGCTAAGTCACTGAATCTGCTCTCATACTGGGTGACCATCATGGAACCCTGCTGGAGGCACTCAAAATACCTCCTATAGGTATCTCTCTGAGTAATGGGAAGAAACTTCTAAAGAAATAGTTGTGTGAACTGCTCCCATGTCAAGGCTGGCGATCCTTCTAGTCTAGCTAGGTTATAATCCCTCCACCAAGTCTTAGTGGATCCAGACAGACAAAATGTAGATAAATTAACCCAATTGGTTTCAACAATCCCTATCTTCCGAAGAACCTCGTTGTAATTATCCAGATAATCATAGGCATCCTCAGTACATGCACCGCTGAATATAGAAATGAAGATCTTGGTGAACCTCTCTAGCCTCCACAAGGCATCAATAGACATGGCTTCCCCATTACCGGTCTGAACTACTGCGCCCGACTGAACTGATCCAACAGGCTGAACCACTAGAGTCTGAATCTAGGGAGCTACCGGCTCTGGAGTACGAGTAGTAGGAGTCTAGGCTCCTCCTCCATCCTGAGAACTGGTTGGTGCTATAGGAAGCAAACCTGCTCGGGTAACACTCTCCTTGAGGACCACAAATCGGACCAGAGCGTCCCGAAGAACTAGGGTAGCAATGGACCCCTCTGGGACCTAAGTTGGGCCCACTGAAACTTCTAGGGTCAGAACCTCCTCGTCAAAATCAACCCGAGTCTTCGCCACTAGTGTTATTGCTCGGGACTGAGCTTTGCCCCTACCTCGACCTCTAACATAGCCTCAACCTCGCCTTCTACCCCTAGTGGGAGGTGCTTGGGGCTCAAACTATTGATTGATAGATGAGGAAGCGCGTGTTATCACCATCTGCAAAAGAATAGAGTAAAAATTCAATTAGTATTGAGAAACCAAACTGCACGACAAGAAAGAACAAATGTGAAACTTTTCCTCACTCTGTAGCCTCTGGGAGTAAATACAGACGTCTCCATACCGATCCCTGACTTTACTATGCTTGTTCATGAGTTGTGAGACCTATGTAACCTAGAGTTCTGATGCCAACTTGTCACGATCCGTAATTCCCACCCTCGGGAGTCGTGATGGCACCTACTCGTAGAATAGGCAAGCCACATATTTTGAATCCATAGATACCTTTGTTTTAAGTCTATTTTTACTAATTAAATTAATAGGAAATAAATAATTAAACAACAGCGAATTTCATAATATAGAAAAAGACTTTAATGAAATAAACCAAAATAATGAGAAAATCCATATATGCCTCTACCCAGAACTGGTGTCACAACATTCACGGAATATCTAAGAGTGCTACATATAACTATCTAAGACAAGAAATAAAGTTTGTCTCAAATACAAAAGAAAACATTGCATCAAAGTAGATAGAAGAGATTTCAGGCCTCCGAATACCTGCAGGACTACCTCGGGATCTCATGGACTGAAGGCTAGCTCCCGGACTACTGTTGCGCACCATAAGCTGCTCTGGTATGTGTACAAAAGTATAGAGTGTAGTATTAGCACAACCAATCCCATGTGTTAGTAAGTGTCTAGCCTAACCCTGGCAAGGTAATAACAAGGCTAGAACCAGACTCCATATAAACCTGTGCAGTTCTATAATATATGGTGAAAGAATAAACAAGTAAAGAGCAATTTAAAAAGGGAGGGGGTACATGCTTCGAGGAAACAAGTCAATTTAGCATAAACCAATTAAATGTGAAGGAACAGTGTTGTATCTAAAACAATATAATAATAATACTGTTGAAGTGCATAATACTATCCATATGTATATATATAACTGTTGCGGGGTGCAATCCGATCCAATATGTATCATATCTATTGCGATATTCAAACTGATCTACTATAATATCTGTTGCGGCACGCAACCCAATCCAATATACATAATATCTATTTGAAAGTGCAACCCGATCCAATATATATAATATCAATTGCGGCGTGCATATATATATATATATATATATATATATATATATATACATATATATGTATATATATATATACATATGTTTTAAATATACAGCTTACAGTTATCACAACAACCATCACGACAAGGAATTTACTATAAATTACACTATCCCAGCAAGGGAACTCAACAGTACAAATATATATATGTCATGGCATGGGAGAATCAGCTATAACCAATCTCAATTCAACTTCTAATCATTTCTACTATCATCATTTCTAACTTATAATTATCTTCCACAAAAATACACTAAGCATTTGCTCGATACTACGGATTTACCCATTGTTTCAACCATAGCTTTATTCAAGAATTCATCAAGTATCAGTTTAAGACTCGCGGTCATGCTCGACACCAACGTATAGATACTTATCACCATGCCTATACGTCGTACTCAACAAGAAACACATAGAAAATATGACTCAGCTCCTAATCCCTCAATCTAAGGTTAGTACGTCACACTTACACGGCCAATTCGCTGCTCAATTACCGCCTTTCCCTTCGAACTCGGCTCCAAATCTATTGTATCTATACATGAATGACTTCAATACATCAACAAATGCTAAAACAATGCAACCCCATGCCTAATTATAGCTTTCCCATCATTTTTCCAAAAGCTCAAAAATTGACTCTGGGCCGGCTTGGTCAAAACACTAGGTTCAGACCAAAATCAAATCACCCATTCACCCACAAGCCCGAATATATAATTTGTTTTCAAATTCGACCCCAAAATGAGGTCTAAATCAAGAAAAATCAAAAAGCCCTAACTCTACCCAAATCCCTATTTTCTAACCTTAATCATATATTTCAGGCCTAAAAATTCATTAGATGTTGATGAAAATGAAAGGAAATGAGTTGAAGATTACTTACCCAAGATGTTTTGGTGAAAAAGTGTTTCAAGGATCGCCTTGGAGCTTTGGATAAGAAGAAGTTTTGTAAAATTTTGAGAAATCCTGTTTGCATTCTGTTTTTGTCACACCTCTTTTTTGCGCACCCTACCCCGAAGAATAATGCATAAGGGAGTTTTTCTAATTTAAGTGACAATATTCGGAACGAGATTATTATATTTATTTCAGAGTCGCCACTTGGAATAAATTAAGGTGTCCCAAGACACCAATTTATTTAAATCCCGAATCGAGAAAATTTCGACTTTCCAAATGAAGTCTGCGAACCAAAAATTCTAAGTAAGGAATTCTGTTGACTCGAGGGAAGGTGTTAGGCACCCCCGGATCCCGTGGTTCTAGCACGGTCTCTTAAACTATTGTAAATGGCTAGAAATATCTGATTTTAATACATGTTATAATTTATGTGCAATTTTATAAATATTTAAACCGCTTTTAATTATTTTAACCGCTTGTATTTTTAATTATAAAATCTCACAGTACTAATCATTATATTTAAACTAGGAACTAAATAAGAAATAGAAATTTCAGAATACGAAATATAACCAAAACGAAACATAAGATTTTCCTTCATTTTTTAAACTAGAAACAGTGGTCTCTCCTTCTCTTCCAAACGAAACAGAAGGTTTTTCAAATTAAAAATAATTTGCTACTGTTATTTAAATTTCCCCTTAATCACGACATCTCCCCAATAGAAATTGCACTCATCTAATATATTGATATGGCAAACTAATTATTCTCAAACTATTTTTGAACTAACGTTATTGGAATTAAAAGCGCGAAATCTAAAGCTAGTCGGAACTTGTTTTACAACTATTGAAACTAAAATCAATATTAATCACTAAAATTTAAAAACTAATGTTATTTACCAATATTGCTCAAACCGGCATCATTCACATATAACTTGCGATCTTATATCCAGAGAATTGAAATAGCATGCTGGAGAACTATTTAGACATGTTTCTCTATAATTTATTGAAATCAAATTTGACCATGCTACACCATATCGATAATGCAACTAATTAAAATAACACATATCTTAAAATACATGGACTGAACAGTTATCTTTTAACACATCACAATTATAATCCAATTTCAGTCTAGTTATACAATTATGTGCAAATTATAACTGGGTTACAACAAACTATTATGTCTAAATTATTTGGGCATCAATATATAATGGTACAAAACATGCATAACTCAATAAACAACAAAGGGAGGTATTTCATTTGTATTTCCACTTCAATCTCAGCTTCATTACATCAGGGAAGGAACAAATACCTGATATTTAACCAGAGAAATGAAAGAGGAGGAAGTCAGTAGCAGCTCCAAACAAAAGTAAACAACAGCAACACAAACAGCAACACCAGCCACAATATCAAACGAAAATGCACTTCCAACAGAAATGTGTCACGATTTAAGAACCAGCAGTGGTAGCCAATACTTAAACCAAAATAGTTGAACAAGGATTCAACTAACAGTAGACCAAACAACCCTTAGAAAGTTTCAAGCAAATTCAATTGAGAGGGAAGGTAAAAATAAGATGTTTAAAACCTTAGCTTTCTCTCTTTTTTTATAGTTTTTCAGTGTGTGTATTTTACATGGCAGGAGGTTTACCTTATATCCTACTCCCCTATTTCAATCAAGTTTTCTTTCTTCCGGATTATTAGGCCTTAAACAGTAGCCAAACCCCCTTTTTAAGGAAAAGTAGTCCTCCACTATTAGTTGTCTACTAATTATTCAAAACTCCACTAAAAATATTTCCTCTTTTGACTAAACCACTAGTATTTTACTTATTACCTAGTGAGGGCCCTCTTACTTTAATTACTAATAGACCTTTAATTGATTATTCAAGTAGCGAAGCTCCCCAAAATATCCTCCTAAACTAATGCAATTAAAACCTGCAACTGTTAATCTAACTTAAACCCATTAACCTGTACCCTATCACCTATAACCAAGAAAGCCTAAGAGGACAATTGCAAATTCAAACTAGTAGCTCAAATTAATTCCTAATTATCAGAACAAAACCATGATTCAGGGGGACATTGAATTACTAAGGATTAACTCCTACGGATATAGGGATTAAGCCAACTATATTTAGAACAAACAATCATAGTTAACTGAAATCAAATAACACACAACTGATATAACAAACACAGATTGAATTCATATGCTCATATCAAAGAGAAGAAAAAAAAACAAGCGAATAACCACATACATACGAGCGTAGAACAACTAAAGAATCGACTGAAGCAAAACAAAGAGAAAATGCCAAATAAGGCCTCAAACGAATCTGAAAAACTAATCGCAAGGCAACGTTATACCTGAAACACGATGAACTGTAGACGAACCTCGACTTGGGAGCTTCAAACTCAACCAAATACGGATGTGAAGCACCATTTTTATCATTACTCGCATCGTTAAACTTGGACAGAAAACTCGAACACTTCAAGCTGCCACTGTAACGACAAGGAACCTCCAAATATTTTCACGCTATCTTCTTCCTGGTAAATCTCGCATTCCACATTCTAAACTAATGGCTCTTCTTCAACTCCAACTCTTAAATGTTCGTCGTCAATAGCATCAACAACTGAGGACGTACCAACTACCTAAGAGCCAGATCTGCCACCGGAGGATTCTACATCCTTGGCCCCTGGTAGCGAGTGCAAAGCTTCAGGTGTGATGAGCTGATCAACACACAGAACCAAGTGTTCTTCCATTAGTAATTTACTAAATAATCCTAGATATTCAACCACATACGGATGCGAAGCACCATTTTTATCATTACTCGCGTCTTTAAACTTGGACAGCAAACTCGAACACTGTTTCAAGGCTCACAAACAAACAAAAATCGCGGATCAGAACCCTTGCAGGCCACGATAACCTCGAACAGAACCTCGATTTGAGGAGGGCACTACTACCACAAAAATGAGTGTGCACTGGAGCTACAATCAAAATGGCACACACGAAGAAATCGCCAAGGAAAATGGATTATCGATAGTGTGTGCGTGTGAGAGAGAGCATCACCGATTTTCATGGAATTTCAACGGATTTCATGGTATTTCCGGCGGCTGGTGGTTTGACGTCCGTTGTTATGGTTGCTGGAGGGTTGCTCGCGGACGTGAAGGTTGTTTAGTGGCGTCACTGGTCCTTGATCGATTTGTGAAGAAGATGAACGAGAAGGGGCAACGGGATCCGGCATAGAGCTATCTCGCGTGGGAGGGGGAGTGGGGTTGCTTTGGGGTTGGCGGCTTTATTTTGGGAGATAGGGTTTTGGAATGAAGTAAAATCAGAGAAGGGGGTTGTTAGGGCCTTGGGGCAGACCGGGTATGGGTTGACCTAGCGATTTGTGGCGGGTTAGGCTAGCTTTGGGGGTGGGTTGGCTTGAGATATAGATTTAATTAAAGAATTTGGGTCCAATCCGAGTTTCTCTGAATTTTTCAAATTTTTTCTTTTACTTCTGTTAATTAAAAAATTTAAAAAAAATTCTAAAAATAAATTTTAAAACCAAAAATAAGCTATAAAACATTAATCAACCCTTAACAATAATTAACACACAAGTTAAAACATTTAAAAAAAATAAAATCACACAATGGCACATTAAAATGACAAAATAGAATAAATACATTTTTTGTGATTTTCTCATTTTTATAAAAAACACTTAATTACTCTCAATTGTTCAATTAAATCTTAAATGTAAATGTAACATATTTTTGTTTTGTATTTTAATTAATTTAAATAAATAAACGTGCACACACGAGGGCAAAACAACGACAGAAAATACCACGAAAATTCACAAATATCACACCATAAAACAAATACTTTTTGTTTGATTTTGTGGGAGTAATTCATGTAAAGCAAAATTCACGTGCTCACAGCTGCCCCTCTTTTCGCGTAAATATGAAGAGTTTTCGTGCAAAGATAAAGTGAGCGGATATGAGCGATTTTTGCCCGTTTGACTACTCAGTGTGAAGCATTTTTTGAAAGATTTGACCGAGCTTTTGCTTCAAAAGGTCTCCTACATATCCCTATCTAAAAGGGAATCAGGTCAATGTAGTTTGGGAAGTTTTGGTAGCTGGGACTACTATGAAGCTGCGATCTTGTTGTTATTGTTGCTGCTGTTATTGTTACTGCTTATTGACCTCCTTTTTATGCCAAAAGGGAAACTGAAGCTAAGCTAACCATGTCTATCAACTATGAGTTACAAGATTTCTATCTATAATCTTTTTGAAACTTGATCTTGAGTCTTAGCTGATTTTGCCAGAGACTTCGATCTGAATCTTGATGCCCGCAAGTTGTAAGTACTTATTTCTTTCTGCAGCGTTTGAACCGAAAAGGTATTGGAGGGGCTTGCGATTTCCATCAGATTTCAAGCAGTTCGCCCTCTCATTTGCCCTGACGTTCAAACTCGCTTCTTTTTTTCTTTTCTTCTTCTCTTCTATCCTGCTGGTAGGAAACTTGTTCCGTCGGTCCACTTGCGCCTTGCGCTTTCTGATCAACCTGCCTTAAGACATCCAAGACAAACTAAAGAAATTTTCTGCCCCAGTTTGTTCTACGAAAATTTTGTGAGTTAGTTATGATATGTATCGAAGCAGTCACATCAAGATTGTGTGTCCTGGTGAATGGATTGAGGTTGTGTTGGGAAATGGCCGGGTTATACCGATATTCAACGAGTCATATCGTTAAGGTCATCGGGTTATGTCGAGACTTGAAAAGAAAGAGGCTCCTTGGGTTATGCCAGGGAGATCCGGGTTTTGCCGGTATTCAACGGGTTATGCCGTTGGGGTCATCGGGTTATGCCGAGACTTGGAAAGAAAAAGGGCTCCTTAGGTTATGCCAGGGAGATCCGGGTTATGCTGGGATTCGACGGGTTATGCCGTCGGGGTCATCGGTTTATGCCGAGACTTGGAAAGGAAAAGACTCCTTGGGTTATGCTAGAGAGATCCGGGTTATGAATGGATCGAGGCGATGTTGGGACATGGTAGGGTTATGCCGAGACTTGGAAAATAAAAGTCTCCTTGGGTTATGCTAGGAAGATCCGGGTTATGCCGGGATTCGACGGGTTAATGCCATCGGGGTCATTGGGTTATGCCGAGACTTGAAAAGAAAAGGGGTCCTTGGGTTATGCCAGGGCGATTCAACGGGTTATGCCGTTGGGTCCGACGGGTTATGCGTCGGGGTCATGGGGTTATGCCAAGACTTGAAAAGAAAAGGGCTCCTTGGGTTATGCCTGGGAGATCCGGGTTATACCGGGATTCGATGGGTTATGCCTTCGGGATCATCGGTTCATCCGATACTTGAAAAGAAAAGGGCTCCTTAGGTTATGCCAGGGATATTCGGGTTATGCCGGGATTCGACGGGTTATGCCGTTAGGGCCATCGGTTCATGCAGAGACTTTAAAAGAAAAAGGCTCCTTGGGTTATGCCAGGGAGGTCCGGGTTATGTCGGGATTCGACGGGTTATGCCGTCGGGGTCATCGGTTCATGCCGAGATTTGGAAAGAAAAAGTGGTCATTGCCACTATTAATTTTTTTTATTTTCATTTTCACTTATTTTCTTCTTCTTCTTCTTTTTCTTCTTTTATTTTAATATTTTCAATTAGCAAAAATTACATGAAAGAATTTCAGGAAACTTTCCTTTTGGTCTCTTTCCTGCTGCAAAGTTGTTTCAACGTTTGTGCACTTTATTACTTTTTCGATTGCACATGCTTTTTGCCTGGTTGCTTTGAATAGAACCTGTTTTCAACAAAGAACAATTTGATTAGTTTGAAATGGTTGTTGGTTTTGTGGCCTTGATCATCCCAATTGCTTGGTCCCGGCCTCCTTTCTGTTGAGAACATTGCTGTTTGCTAGCTTCAAGGGTAAATTGCCTTTTAAACCGACAAGATTTGACTCTCAAGATTTTATTATGACTCGCCCGTGTGGGCTCTGTCCTTGCATTTTATTCTGCCCTTGGTACCTTTGCTTTGAACTTTCATTCTTTTCAAACGTCTTTACTTTGAAAGCATCAATCAACATGGTCAATCGGGATTGGACTGACACACTTGCTAAGGCCGGGCATTTTCTTCGACTTTGACCAGGCGGGGCCCTATAAAACCGGTCCTGCCACCACTTTGACCAGGCGGGGCCCTATAAAACCGGTCCTGCCAACTTTTCTTTGTGATAGTTTCAGAATCAAAGTCAAACCGAAAGGGATTCAATGAATAACTATACAAAAAGCAAGCAAATGAGCTTAAAGTGAATCATCCCTTTTCGGGGGAAAAAGAAGGACTTATCTGGGATGTATGCTGACTTCAAATAAACATGACATACGTCTTGGACTGGATGCCCATCCCACATAAACTTTCCAGCTTCTCATGAACCTATTGATCCTCAATTTCAAAACCTGGAAAACTTGCCAGGACTCCTTTAGTGGAGAGATGTATTCTTTTCGGTCGACAGCGCCCTTTGCGGGTTTTCGCTAATTGATCTCTCTCATTTCTCTTCTCACAGTCAACCGATAGTGCTCTTTGCGAGTTTTCACTAAACGAACTCTCTCACCTCTATTCGCATCGCCTCATGGTGCCCGTAGGTTTTCACCGATAAGAATCTCTCATTTTTGTTTCACTCGATTCAGGCTGTATCAGATTCCTCACTTCACTGCCTTTGCCAATTGATCTGAAGGACTTGAACAAGGTCTTTGGGTAAAAAGGATTTTGAGTGGAATTTCAACTTTGGGAACCATTTCGACGGATCCAAATTGAACCGTCATATCATCTGCCCTAGTTTTAATTTTGGGAAATGGGGATTTTTGGTTTTGTGCGACTGAACCTCAGGGAGAGGTTACCTACGTATCCTTTCGGAATCAAGTCAGAATGTAGTTCAGGATGTTCTTTGGTTTTTTTTTTTTAATGATTTTTTTTTTGGTTGGTTGGTGCTTTAGGATTCCAACGAGTGTAGTCAACAAAAAGTAACCGACTCAAAGTGGTTTGCCAAAAGGGTGGATACTATTTAGGTAGTGGGAAAAGCCTTCATCATCCCAATTTCGGAAAAACATCATCGAAGTAAACTTTAGACATAGTACCTTTTGACTGTGTCTGTGTTACCGCAGTTTCAGGATCATTTCCTCCGATATCACCTAGATATAATGCTCCTCTCGGTAACATTTTCCTGATGATGTATGGACCTTTTCAGTTAGGATTGAATTTTCCTTTTCCTTCCTGGTGATGGGGAAGAATGCGCCTCAACACCAATTACCCGACTTCAAAATTCTTGGGTCTCACTTTCTTGTTGTAAGCCCGAGCCATTCTTTGTTGGTATAACTCCCCATGACAGACTGCAACCATTTTTTTTTCATCAATTAAAGTCAGTTGCTCCAAACGAGTTTTAACCCACTCGCTATCTTCAATCTCTACTTCGACAATGATTCAGAGCGAAGGAATTTCCACCACCGCCGGTATCACAGCTTCGGTTCCATAAACCAACAAGTATGGGGTGGCTCCTACCGATATGTGTACTGT
Source organism: Nicotiana noctiflora (assembly GCA_032618575.1). Classification (NCBI taxonomy): domain Eukaryota; kingdom Viridiplantae; phylum Streptophyta; class Magnoliopsida; order Solanales; family Solanaceae; genus Nicotiana; species Nicotiana noctiflora. The sequence continues at coordinate 97,278 of JASVEL010005260.1, forward strand.
AGTGCGATATCCCAGTAAGGTGAAAGGAAACTGTTAATGCCACTGCCTGGAACTTTGGATTGTTTTTCTCAAAATCTTATTAATGTTCTTGTTTGCCGCTTCAACGGCGCCGTTGGCCTTGGGCCGATAAGGAGTGGAGTTCCTATGCGTTATTTTGAATTGTTTGCATACATCTCCCATCAAATGACTATTCGGGTTTGTCGCATTATCTGTGATGATAGTTGCAGGGATACCAAAATGACAGATAAGATTTGAGTGTAAAATGTCCACTACAACTTTTTTAGTGACTGCTTTGAGAGTGACGGCCTCGACCCATTTTGTGAAATAACCGATGGCAACCAATATGAATCTATGCCCATTAAATGCCATTGGCTCAATCAAACCAATGATGTCCATGCCCCAAGCAACAAAAGGCCAAGGTGCTGACATAGGATGTAGCTCTATCGGGGGTGCGTGAATCAGATCTCTGTGTACTTGGCACTGATGGCATTTCCGGACGAAGCTGAAACAATCATTTTCCATAGTTATCCAATAATAACCAGCTCGTAAGATTTTCTTGGCTAGAATATACCCGTTCATATGAGGCCTACACACTCATGCGTGTACTTCTTGCATGATCCTCCCGATTTCTTCGGCGTCCACACATCGCAATAGATTGAGATTCGGGGTTCTTTTGTACAAAACTTCGCCACTCAGAAAGAAACCATTTGCATGTCGCCGGATGGTTCTCTTCTGATCTCCCAAAGCATGTTCAGGGTACTCTTGTGTTTTCAAGAACCTCTTGATATCGTAGTACCATGGCCGGATATTTGGCCCTGCCTAGATTATATTACAATAATTGTGTCTTTCCTTGATTTGGATTTCCAAATGATCGACATAGGCATTTCCTGGATAAGGTAACATTGAAGCTAGAGTGGCAAGTGTGTCAGCCAGTTCGTTGTGACATCGTGGGATGTACCTGAACTTTATCGATGCGAATCGCTTGCCAAGATTATCCACATGCTATCGGTAAGGGAGGAGCTTGACGTCTCGGGTCTCCTATTCACCTTGGGCTTGTTTGATAATCAGATCCGAATCCCCCATGATCAGTAAATCTTCAATATTCTGATCAATCGCCATATTCATGCCCATGATGTAGGCCTCATATTTAGTTGTATTGTTTGTGTAAAAGAAACAGAGCTTGGCCGTAGCTGGGTAGTGCTGACCGGCGGGAGAGATTAGAATTGCCCCAATCCCTACACCTTTAACGTTTACTGCTCCGTCGAAGAAAATTTGCCAAGCATGGGTGTCCTCAGGGACTGTTTCTATTATGTTTACCTCCTCATCTGGAAAGTAGGTATTTAATGGTTGATACTCTTCGTCAATCAGGTTTTCAGCCAAGTGATCTGCCAACACTTGGGCCTTCATTGCCGTGCGAGTGACATAGACAATGTCGAACTCAGTAAGCAGGATTTACCATTTTTGCCAACCTTCCGGTGGGCATTGGTTTCTGGAATATGTACTTTAAAGGATCCAGTCTGGTAATGAGGTGAGTGGTATGAGCTTGGAGGTAGTGTCTCAATTTCTGAGCGACCCATGTCAGAGCACAACACGTTCTTTCTAGCAAAGTGTATTTGACTTCATAACTAGTGAACTTCTTGCTCAAATAGTAGATCGCTTGTTCTTTCTTTCCTGTTACATCATGCTGCCCGAGAACACAGCCGAAAAAGTTTTCCAAGACTATTAAATACAAAAATAGAGGTCTCCCTTGCTTCGACGGGACTAAGACTACAAGATTCGACAAATATTCTTTGATTTTGTCAAAAGCCTCTTGACACTCGGCCGTCCACTTGATCGCGACATCTTTCCTTAGAAACTTGAATATGGGCTCACATGTAGAAGTCAATTGGGCAATGAACCTGCTGGTGTAGTTTAGCCGGACCAAAAGACTCATTACGGTTTTATTCGTTCTTAGGGGAGGTAAGTCCCGTATGTCTTTTATCTTTGTTGGGTCCAACTATTTACCTCTCCTACTAACTCTGAAGCCCAGGAGTTTACCTGATGGGACTCCGAAGGCGCATTTGGCCGGATTCAGCTTCAAGTCGTATTTTTGCAACCTTTCGAAGAATTTCCTCAAGTCTCGGACATGATCGTCCTGAGTTCTGGACTTGACGATCACATCGTCCACGTACACCTCTATTTTTTGATGCATCATGTCGTGGAAGATAGCAGTCATGGCTCTCATGTATGTCGCTCCAGCGTTCTTAAAACTGAATGGCATGACTTGGTAGCAGTAAGTTCCCCAAGGTGTGGTAAAAGTAGTCTTCTCAGCGTCCTCTTCATCCATCAAGACTTGATGATATCCCGCATAACAATCCACAAAAAATTGTATCTCATGCTTGGCACAGTTGTCAACGAGGATGTGGATGTTTGGTAAAGGGAAGTTATCTTTAGGACTTGCCCTATTCAGATCTCGGTAGTCCACGTACGCTCGAGTTTTCCCATCTTTCTTTGGCGCAGGAACAACATTAGCCAACCATGTGGTATACTATACCACTCGAACCACCCCTATTTTTAACTGCTTGGTGATCTCTTCTTTGATCTTATCGCTGATGTCGGTCTTGAATTTCCTCTGCTTTTGTTGCACTGGGGACAATAAGGGTAGGTTGGCAATTTATGCACCACTAGATCGACCGCTAATCCTGGCATGTCATCGTAAGACCAAGCTAACACATTTTTAAACTCAAATAAGAGCTGAATTATTACATCCCGTGTTTTCATCCGTGTGAATGTTTATTTTGGTCTCTCGAACATCTTCGGAAGTTCCCAAATTAACTGGTTCTGTGTCATTCAAATTCGGCTTAGGTTTATTCTCAAAATTTTCCAATTCTTGATTTATTTCCCTAAAAGCCTCTTCTTAATCATATTCTGATTCTTGGTTCATTATTTCACAGTTAGCCAGCGTGTTTGGATCTGGGCATGAAGTTCGCAAGCATGTCATGTTATTTAAAGCCGCAAGTTTAGAATTGAAAGAGAGAAAAAAAGAAAAATAACAAAAATGAGAAATATTAAAGAAAAGTGAATGATGAAATTTGATTTCATTTCTTGGAATTCTGAAGACAATAGGGTTTACACTTCGAAATTTAAAGACCAAAAACTAAAGAAAACATCCGAGTTACATCCTGGATAACTCGAGATACAGAAAAAAGGTGGCAGGACAAATCTACTGGACTTCCTCCTGGTTGGAAATGGCGTAGCCTTCCAATTTTGAAACTAGGCATCTGGTCCCATGTAAAGTAACCCAGCAGTACTAGTCCCTTCCCCCGGCTCGACCATGTGAGCCTCATGGAGCATTTTCCTCATGGCCCCACAAATATCTTCAATTTCCTCTGCCGTGAACACCTCATCGTCTTCTTCGACATATTTGGGTCGGGCAAAGGTCTTGCATACATGTGGCAATGGTTGCAGTAGAACCCAACCTTCTTTCTTTCTTTCCTCGGCCCATGTTTCATCTTCTGAGGTAGGGTGGAATCCTACCCCGAAGAGTTTCTTAGTGGAGGGTAGTGTGAAGGGTTCTATTATTCCCTGCAGTGATTTACCGAGTCCCTTTCCTGGTTTGAAACCTCGTCGAATCATTTCTTTGGCCACCATGATTGACGCATTAGAAAGGAAGGGTTGGGGACAAGGGTCTCCTTCTTTATGTTGATCGGCAACCACCACTTCAAAGGCCTGGTAGACTATGTGCTCACTTCATTCTCTTGCTTCGTGGCATGTGGTTGACGGGTCTCGGTAGTGTAAGGCCCCGTAAAACTTTTTGTGCATAAAACCTAGTAGCTATAGTGTCATGGTCCGAATAATGTGTTAAGAATGCGTAGAATGTAGAAGATCGCAAGCTCGCCGCGGTTTTTATGCAAATCTTTATAGAATAATGTGTCCGAATAATGTGTTAAGAATGCGTAGAATGTAGAATGTAAAATATTTGTGCATAAAATATAGTAGCTCGCCGCGGTTCGGACCCTTGGTAGTGATTTAAGTTTAAAAAATGTAGATGATCAATTTTTCCAAAAAAGTGTCAATTTTGCGGTCAAGAATGCGACCGCAGATCTGCTATGCGGACCGCATTCTTGCCGCAAAGCTTACCAAAAGGTTTCCCAAAATCATGTTGAAAATGCGGTCGATATGCGATCGCATAATGAATCTGCGGTGCACTTTGCGACCGCAGATCAAGAATGCGGACCGCATTTTGGTCACATTCCGTAACAGAACTTATGTAAATTTGGGGCAATTTCGCAGTCACTATGCGGACCGCATGTTGGTTCTGCGATCGCAGATGCGACCGCAGAATTGACCCGGCCCAGAAATTTTATAAAATTTGACCCGATCTCTTCTTTAATATAATGCCTTTCCCCTTCATTTTATCATATCATCTTACCAAAATTAGAGAGAGAGAGAGAGGGGTTTTAGAGAGAGAAGTTCTTCATCTTCAATGATTGTTCCAATCATTTAGTCCAAAGGATTCTAGGGCCAAGATTCAACTTCCCCAATCTTTACAAGGTAAAAACCCTAGCTATTTTCTCTAATTTTCAGTTTTAAATTGGGTAAAGAGAGGTTTGCATATAATAGCTTTTGAAAATGGAATTTTACACTCATGCATGATTATTGAACTTGAATTTTTAGTAAAAGAAGTGAGTAGAAGTAAGAGTCTTCAAGAACAAGGTTGGCAAGAGTAGGATATCTTGGGTAAGCATAAAGTAGGAAGCTAAAGGAAGAAAACTCGATACCAGGTATGTATGGCTAATTTTGATTCTTGTGAAATCGCCTATATGTGTGAAGTTTGTTTGGTTCGTGTTAAATTGACAAATTGTGTGAAATTCTTGATGTTGTTGTTGGATATTCAAAGTTGTTGTTGAAATATGAGTGATGTGGTATGGAATATGAACCGAAAGATAAATGAGAGTTGAATTGGGTAAAGAATTGTGAATAATGGTTATGATGGCCTATATGGCACCTTATGGAAAAGAAACGAAACACTTGAGGATTGGTAAGTTGTTGAACAATACGGTATGAATATTCTTGATTATGGAAACATTGTAACTTGGTTGTGATATTGGCTTGAGAAGTAATTGTGAACATGAACCAACTTGTAAGTTGCTTATTTGAAGTTGTTGTAATTTGGTGTAATACCTTATTTGTTGTTTGTGATTGTTGTGTTTGAAAACCTGTACGGTGGGATCGGGTTGCGCGCCGCAACATGAAGAAATAAGGTGTGGGTTGGGGTGATAAGGGTGGCCGAGGTAATAAGGGTGGTCGGGGGTAATAAGGATGGAAAGCGATCGAAATCGCTATTGAAAATTGATATAACAAAAATCAATGATGTGAAATTGTGAAAGGAGACAGCAGGAGAGTTTGCAACCTGGGGGCACCGATTGCCCCTATGTTTGACTACTTGCAATTTATGTGGTTGATTGGTTGTTGTTCTAATTGTTGACCTTGAACGTGCTTGTGTTGAGGCTTATCTGAAATGAGTAAAATGTGGGAAACATGGATAGTTAGCTTAATTGATTTCTTGATGTAATCTATTGTCCGTCTTGTTATCATGATCCTTGTTTAACGGCTTGAGTTTACTTGGGACAAAGTTTGTCCATACATACCAGTACAATTCAAGTGTACTGACGTCCCTTTTGCTGGGGACGCTACATTCGTGTTATGAATGTAGGTGGATCAGTAGCAGGCACTTCAGCTCATCGGCAGTAGTATCCTTCATCTTCCACTACCCGTTTTGGTGAGCCCCTTTCTTCCTTGGGGCCCAGTGTGGTTCATGCCACTTTTGTTTAGATTTCATTTTGGTTTTGTAAGGTATAGCCGGAGCATTGTTACCGGCAAGTATTGTATTCCCCTTTTTGTATCCTAGAGGCTCTGTAGACATGTAAACTGTGGGACTCCAGTCTTATGTATACATTATGTTATGTCGGGCGTTGTAAAAACTGCAAACTTGTTAATGAATCACTCGTATGGTTTTATTTGTTTAATGTAAAATCATTCATGGTTAGTAAGATTCTTTATGTTGATCGGCAAATACCAATTCAAAGGCCTGGTAGACTATGTGCTCGCTTCCTTCTCTTGCTTCGAGTAATGGGGTTGACATGTCTTGGTAGATTGATTTTTCATCTTCTCCGTGGACCACGATCTCTTGGCCCTTATGCTCATACTTCACCGACTGGTGTAAGGTGGAGGGTACAACTCCGGCTGTGTGAAACCATGGCCTTCCTAGAAGAAAATTATAAGACGTGTCCATGTCCAAAACATGGAAAGTTACTTCAAAGTCCGTCGGGCCAATAGTCAGGGTCAAATCGATTTCTCTGATCGTGTCCCTTTTTACACCGTCGAAGGCTCGCACGCATACATTGTTGGGCAAAATTCTTTCGGCTCCAATTCCTACTCGGTGTAGAGTGGAAAGTGGGCATATGTCTACACCCGAACCTCCGTCCACCATGACCCTTTTCATATAGTAACCTTCGCATTTGACAGTCAGGTGTAGGGCTTTGTTGTGCGCTGCTCCTTCTGGGGGTAGGTCGCTCTTGCTGAATGAGATCTGGATGACTTCGAAGAATCGTTTGGCCATTCTTTCTAGCTGCTGTATAGAAGTGTCAGCCGGCACATGTGCTTCATTCAAAATCCTCAGCGGGATCTCTTGATGTTCGGGTGAGCTCATGAGCAAGGACAACATGGACACTTTATCTGGGTGCTTGCGCAACTGATCAACCACCTCGAAATCTGGCATTTTCATCTTTTGGAAAAAGACCTCTGCTTCTTTAGCATTCACGGGTTCTTGAGTGGGAAGCGCTTTCGTGTAGCATTGTTCACTTCCTGTATGTCCCAGTACTTCTCAGCAGAAGTATCTCCCGAAGGTTTTCCCTTGACCTCTTTGCCTTTGTAGGTGATCAATGTCTGTTGATAATTCCAAGGCACTGTGGATGGGTCTGTTATCGGTCTCTGCGGTGCACGTCCGATGACTAACGGTTCATTCAGACGAGGTGGTTTAACTGTTCCTCGGACCACATAGGTCCCTTTTGGTACGTACATTTTCAGCTCGAGCCCTTTTGGTTTCTCTGGGCAGCCTCGGGGGACATAGAGAATCTCACTTTTTGGGAGCACCCGGGTCTCCGTTCTGGCTTTTAACATCTTCCCAAGCTCAATCTTGGAAGTCTCAATCTGCCTTTCCTCTTTCTCTCTGCTCGAGGGTGTCGTAGCCTTTATCTCTACATTAGCAATGGAGATTATGGTCTTCAAAGCAGGATCAAACTCTTTGTCCTCGCAGATCATTCCAATCAGTGGCCCATTGTTTTGAATGGGCAAGAGATTTTTTGTCACATTCGAGACTTCCTCGTCTCACACAACTATCTTCCCTTGTTCTATCAGGCTCTCTACTCCACTTTTTAAAGTCCAATAATTGTTGGTATCGTGCCCTTTTGCCCCTGAATGATAGGCGCATTTGATACCCCGTTGGTATTATGGTGATTCCGGGTTCTGTCTGTTTTGGGGTATGTGTTGCAGTAAACGCATCTAGGCAAGCTTCGGGAACAATTTAGAGTATGGTTCGCCAATAGGTGTTAAAGTTGGTCTTCTAGGTGGTTCTCGAGGCTAGAAGTTATATTGGGGTGGTTAGGGATTATAGTGGTTCTGGCGGGGACGGTGATATCTTGGAAATGGAGCTTGGTTTCTATTGGCATGTTGTTGCGGTCATGCAAAAAGTTAAGCATTCATGACTGCATATGGTTGAGGAATGTAGGATATTTCCTGAGGAGGGTAATAATGCTGCGGGGGTCTTTCCGGGAAAGGAGACCTTGGGGTATAGTATTGCCTTGAACTTGACGTCACCATGGATGATTCTTCTTTCTTTTTCTCCCTAGCTACTCCTCCGGATCCACAGTGAATGGCTTGGGAGGTAGCTCTGATAGCGGATTGGCTCAAAATTCGACCTGTCTTTAATCCATTTTCGACCATTTCGCCAATCTTGATGGCTTCATCAAATGGTTTACCCATTGTGGACATCATATTTTGGAAGTAGTCGGCTTCCTGAGCTTGAAGGAATACTGTGACCATTTCCATATCATCCATTTGATGTTTAACCCTGAATGCTTGTTCGATCCATTTAACCGCATATTCTCGAAAGCTTTCCGAGGGTTTCTTTTTCAAGTTTGACAAAGAATTCCTGTCTGGTGCGATATCGATATTATACTAAAACTACCTCACAAAATCTCTGGCCAGATCGTCCCAAATGTGCCATCGAGATATGTCTTGGTCCATATACCATTCTGAGGCTGTGCCTATCAAGCTTTCCCCGAATTATGCCATTAACAATTCTTCCTTACCACCAGCCCCACACAATTGGTTGCATTACCTTTTGAGATGAGCGATGGGATCACCATGTCCGTCATATTTCTCAAACTTCGGTGTTTTGAATCCTACGGGCAAGTGCACGTGAGGGAACATGCATAGATACTACTTTGCCCGCTTAAGCCTTGCATATTTTTCAAGTTTTGCTCAAGGCTCCTCATTCTTCTTGCCATTTCATCTTGTTCAGGAGCTTTGGAATTTTGGTTTTGCCTAGCCGTAATCTCACAAATGGGTTGCTGATGGAGAGCATTGGCGACAAACCGAGTTGGTTCCAGCGAGAGGGATGGTGCTTGGAATGTGAATGAGGATGAATCAAAATTAGGCGTGTAGACAGTGGGTTGTGCTGTAATTGGACAAGGTGGTGCGGTGGACACGTTTGCAGCCATATATGTGGTTGACGTCCAGGGATAAGGAATGGAGGGTGATCCAATGGAGAGATCTTAAATAGTGGGATACCCGAATGGGGTAGTTGGGTAACTTATAGGGACGTTGGAAGTCCACTTGTTCTAGCGAATAGCTCAGGGAATCCAAGGATTCTATTTTCCATTGTTCCAGTCGTCCAATATTTCCAACATGCGAAGACGTAAGGTCCTATTTTCTTCAGCAGTTGCTGACTCTGAAGTTTGAATGGTCGAGACTGAACTTTCTTCTAAAACGGGGACCATTGACAAAGGAATTTCCGAAGACATCTCTATATTTCCCTTTGACCTTGTGAAGTAAGCGTGAGTACTTCCTCTTGACTTAGTAACGGGCAGCTGAACACTTCCTTTTGATCTCGTGACGTATGAATGGGAGGCCAGACTACCACAAAACCCAACCCCCTTTATAAAAACCTGAGATCAGCAGCAAAAAAATGGTGAGTTTGAAACCAATAAAAGATAGGTAATCTCACGTTGGGGTGTCATGCACCTATGCAGTTAAGTGGATTTCTACATGTTTGTATCAGTTGCGTGCGTTGTTCCGGCTTAGGCTTTATCCCCCTTTTATTATTTTTTTTAGTGGTGTTCGAATCTTATGTGGATTGCCTACGTATCATATCCCCGCATGAATCAGACCGAGCGTAGTTCGGGTGCAAAAATGTAAAGATAAAGATGGAACATATTTTTTGGTTTTATTGACACAAAATTTCTGCTTACAAAGCTGAAACACTCGCGAAAATGAAAAGACAAAAAGGGAGATACAAAAGTTCAAAAGGACAAATAGACTCTTAAATGAAAATACAGACTCTACTAAGCATGCTCCAAAGCTTTTAACTTTTGTGTCTGTGGGGCGTTGTTCGGCCTCGTTGCGGATTTCGGTGTGAGATCCATTTGTAGACTTCTTAATTCTGCCATGATTTGGTGGACATATCCCATAACCAAGTCAAAAAAGGGTAGCACTTTGTTCGCATCTTAGGCATCTAATGGTGATATGGTGCCCAATTTCTTTAATTCCACCCCTGATTCTATCCTTTTGTCTAAGCAGTTGCTCTATCTATTGGTTTTTTGTCCCTAATATCCGAGCGTTGCCAGGGACTTGGTCCAGGAGCCTATCTACTTGTCTTTCCATTCGTGCCATTAAGTCGTAGCAACGGTCCCTATCTGTTTTGGTGTCCCGGGCTTATTTGAAAACTCGCTCCTTAAGAGTGGCATTTGCTTCCATCAAGTCAGTGATGATCTCCCCGTAATCTCTCTCTATTCGTTGCAGATGAAGTGCACTTTGGTGGGCCGCTCTTCTCTATCTGGTTCGAATTGTAATCAAAGCAGCGTCTTCTTTTTCCAAGTCTTCTCGGTGCTCGAGAGCTTTCCTTTCTAAGTCGTTTATGAGCAATTCATCAGTCCGACTCCTCCTTGATCTTTCTGCAGTTGATTTCATCTCCCGGATTTGGGCTTGGAGTGCTTGCCTTTCTTGCGTCCAGTCGGCCCTTTCCTGATCGAAGTCAGCCTGTTGTATGTCCATGGCGGCTTCTAGAATACCTTTGTCTTCCTTCAAGGTTTCGATGCAAGATTGGAACTCTTGCGCCGTTTCGCCTCTAGCCTTCCTGACTCTGGATTCTATTTCTTTTTCCCAATTCACGGCATATTTTACTGACCTTTCTTCTCTTTTTTCTGGCATTGACTGGTTGTGGAACCACTCGAGGTATGCGAGGCTTACTTTTCCTCGTTCCCGATCGGCAACCATTTCATCGAGGTCAGAAAATTGACTACCAAACCACACCTCATGTGCATAAGATTCTCTCAGGAGTTCATCCGTCGTGAATTCCCACATGAATGATCGCATATCTTCGATTGTGAGCTTTTTCTGTTCTCTCCCTAACTGGCGCATGATGCGTAGCAGGGCGTATGGTTGGAAACCCCTGAAACCCATTAGTATGTAGAATGGGCGATATGTCGACATGTGCATAAAATTAGAAAATTGGAACCAATAATAGTTCCAAGTGAGCCGGTCTGCTTTTAAGGAGCTAAGTGTTTCCTGCTAGGCCCTTAACCATTTGGAAGATTACAACGTGTGGCCCTGCTTGGATGATAACGCTTGTAGTTCAACCAATCTACGTTGAAGTTTATCACGATCGGGTGATGATATAGATGCTCTATGAACCACATTTGCAGCAAGATGTTACAACCTTCGAAATAATCTTCGCCCTCTTGACAGTGAGATAATGCCCGAAAAATGTCTCATAAGATCATAGGAAGAATAGTGTGCTCTTCGCTACTTTGCAAGTATGAGACCACTACTGATAAATGGATTCTGATACGCTCACCACGTTCGGAAAAAACCATGGTCCCTAGAAAAGAAATCATGAAGGCGTAGATTCTCAAATCTCCCCAAGCAACATAACTTAATTGGCTGACAAATTCTGTGGTTGAGAACTCTTCAAATCCTTTCTTGTCACCAAACCTAGGAACCCATCCTTCATTTAAGCAACCCATTGGAACTCGACGGGGACTTAGTTTCTTCAAAAAATTATTTACACCCATTTTTCTAGGAGCAGCGGGTTTCTTTTTATAAAGATCTTTCCCGAATCCTGTGAGTCCGCCTAACTCTTCTAAGGTAGGCGTCATTTCGCAATCTTGAAATCTGAAAACATTATTTGCGGAGTCTCAAGAACTCACCAAAGCCCTGATCAGATCTTTGTCCGGCTTAATTATCATAATATCCGGAAGGAATTTGAGGTGTTTGTAGACTTGATTTCTTTCCCAAGCAAAAACAACTAGCCCACCAATCACAGAGACGGCCCGGGGTTTTATCTTGAACCATAAACATGGGAGGCATCTCATCTCTTGCCCTTTTCTTACCGATTCTTGGCGGGGGAGTCAAGCTGATCCTAGAAAAGATAAAATAAAACTTAAGATTTTCTAATCCTAATTTGTTTTTCAATTATTTTTTAGTTATAAAAAAAACGGATCTCGTCAACACGGTCTTTCAGCACTTAAAGAAGATTTGACGGCTATGTAACAGGATACTGGTGTGATGACTAGGTACTATTTTTTGTGAAACCAGTCCTTCGGCGCCCCCTTCGGGGCGTTTGGCTATTTTTGCAAAATGGTGTTACATTGACTAAAGACAATTCTCCTAATTTTAACACATTTTATTGTTTTTTGAAAAAAAGCAGGATTAGTGTAGCCCGATATGGATTGCATGCCTATCCCGCATCCTATGAGAATCAAAATTGCGTAGTTCAAACAAGACGAACTATATCATTAATAAAAAAAAACTCTTTTCCATCTTTTTAAAAAAAATTACCAGAGTCTTGGTGCTATTTGAAACATGTGTTTAAAAACCCTTAACCCTATACACTGGTATTTTCCTTTTCTTCAAAACCAATCCCTTTTTTTAATAAGCCGGTTAGCATGCAGGTCTGAAACAAATAAATGCACAAACAAGATGCATCCAGTTGGTCTTTGTTTCAGGTACATCTGTCCTAGACAGACCTAACCCCTGTGTTGAGCCTCCTAAGTCAATATGCACATGATGCAAACAAACGTTCCTACTAGGGATCCGGCATGAGGTTTTGTTATTCTAGGTTAACATCCTGTTGGAAAAGTATCTAGATTGGCTTTACTCGAGCGGACAACTCGAGCCGACGAGGGTCAGTGCACCGGTAGCATGGCTTTCCGGCTTAATTGATAGTACTCCCCGCCTAAACATGTGTGACTAAATCCTTCAGAGGGTGCCAAGCACCTCAACTATCTTGAGAAAGACAGGCTATGTCCAACAAATGCCCGATATTAAATTTCAAAGTAGACTTAAGGGAGAAAGTGGGTATCGGCACAATTTATATACAATTTACAAAATATCAAAGTGGTAGAAGCAACATTTAACACATTAAGACATATAATAAAATCATATAATAAATAAGCCAAATACAACAATTATTCAAAGCTCGAATTCTTGAACCCTCAACCAGTGGTTCTGGGTTTGTTTCCCCAGCAGAGTCGCCAGAGCTGTCACACCTCTTTTTTGCGCACCCTACTCCGAAGGATAATGCATAAGGGAGTTTTTCCAATTTAAGTGACAATATTCGGAACAGGATTATTTTATTTATTTCAGAGTCGCCACTTGGAATAAATTAAGGTGTCCCAAGTCACCGATTTATTTAAATCCCGAATCGAGGAAATTTCGACTTTGCAAATGAAGTCTGCGAACCAGAAATTCTAAGTAAGGAATTCTGTTGACCCGGGGGAAGGTGTTAGGCATCCTCGGATCCCGTGGTTCTAGCATGGTCGCTTAAACTATTGTAAATGGCTAAAAATATCTGATTTTAATACATGTTATAACTTATGTGCAATTTTATAAATATTTAAACCGCTTTTAATTATTTTAACCGCTTGTATTTTTAATCGTAAAATCTCATACTACTAATCATTATATTTAAACTAGGAACTAAATAAGAAATAGAAATTTCAGAATACGAAATATAACCAAAACGAAACAGAAGGTTTTCCTTCATTTATTAAATTAGAAATAGTGGTCTCTCCTTCTCCTCCAAACGAAACAGAAGGTTTTTCAAATTAAAAATAATTTGCTATTGTTATTTAAATTTCCCCTTAATAATGACATCTCCCCAATAGATATGGCAAACTAATTATTCTCAAACTATTTTTGAACTAACGTTATTGGAATTAAAAGCGCGAAATCTAGAGCTAGTCGGAACTTGTTTTACAACTATTGAAACTAAAATCAATATTAATCACTAAAATTTGAAAACTAATATTATTTACCAATATTGCTCAAACCAGCATCATTCACATATAACTTGCGATCTTATATCTAGAAAATTGAAATAGCACGCTAGAGAACTATTTAGACTTGTTTCTCTATAATTTATTGAAAGCAAATTTGACCATGCTACACCATAGTGATAATGCAACTAATTAAAACAACTCATATGTCAAAATACATGGATTGAACAGTTATCTTTTGACACAGCACAATTATAATCCAATTTCAGTCCAGTTATACAATTATGTGCAAATTATAACTGGGTTATAACAAACTATTATGTCTAAATTATTTGGGCATCAATACATAGTGGTACAAAACATGCAGAACTCAATAAACAACAAAGGGAGGTATTTCATTTGTATTTTCACTTCAATCTCAGCTTCATTACATCAGGGGAGGAACAAATACCTAAGATTTAACCAGAGAAATGAAAGAGAAGGAAGTCGGTAGCAGCTCCAAACAAAAGTAAACAACAGCAACAGCAACACCAGCCACAATACCAAACGAAAACGCACTTCGAACAGAAATGTGTCACGATTTAAGAACCAGTAGTGGTAGCTAATACTTAAACCAAAATAGTTGAACTTGGATTCAACTAACAGTAGACCAAACAAACCTTAGAAAGTTTCAAGCAAATTCAATTGAGAGGGAAGGTAAAAACCAGATGTTTAAAACCTTAGCTTTCTCTCTCTTTTTATATTTTTTCAGTGTGTGTATTTTACATGGCAGAAGGTTTACCTTATATCCTACTCCACTCTTTCAATCAACTATTCTTTCTTCCAGATTATTAGGCCATAAACAGTAGCCAAACCCCCCTTTTTAAGGAAAAGTAGTCCTCCACTATTAGTTGTCTACTAATTATTCAAAACTCCACTAAAAATATTTCCTTTTTTGACTAAACCACTTGTATTTTACTTATTACCTAGTGAGGGCCCTCTTACTTTAATTACTAATAGACCTTTAATTGATTACTCAGGTAACGAAGCTCCCCAAAATATCCTCCTGAACTAATGCAATTAAAACCTACAACTCTTAATCTACCTTAAACCAATTAACATGTGCCCTATCAGCTATAACCAAGAAAGCCTAAGAACGACAATTGCAAATTCAAACTAGAAGCTCAAATTAATTCCTAATTATGAGAACTAAACCATGATTCAGAGGGACATTACATTACTTAGGATTAACTCCTACGAATATAGGGATTAAGCCAACTATATTTAGAACAAACAATCATAGTTAACTGAAATCAAACAATACAAAACTGATATAACAAACACGGATTGAATTCATATGCTCATATCAAAGAGAAGAAAAAAAACACAAGCGAGTAACCACATACATACGAGCGTAGAACAACTAAAAAATCTGCTGAAGCAAAACGAAGAGAATATGCAAAATAAGGCCTCAAACGAATATGAAAAACTAACCGTGAGGCAACGTTATACCTGAAACACGACGAACCGTAAACGAACCTCGACATGGGAGCTTCGAAATCCAACCACATAGGGATGCGAAGCACCACTTTTATCATTACTCGCGTAGTTAAACTTGGACAGTAAACTCGAACACTTCAAGCTGCCACTGTAACGACAAAGAACGTCCAAATATTTTCACGCAATCTTCTTCCTGGTGAATCCGGCATTCCACATTCTGAAGTAATGGCTCTTCTTCAACTCCAACTCTTAAATGTTCGTCGTCATTAGCATCAATAACTGAGGATGTACCGACTACCTAAGAGCCCAATCTTCCACCGGAGGATTCTGCATCCTTGGCCCCTGGCAGCGAGTGCAAAGCTTCAGGTGTGATGAGCTGATCAACACACGGAACCAAGTGTTCTTCCATTAGTAATTTACCAAATAATCCTGGATATTCAACCACATACGGATGAGAAGCACCATTTTTATCATTACTCGCATCTTTAAACTTGCACAGCAAACTCGAACACTATTTCAAGGCTCACAAAACAAACAAAAATCGCGGATCAGAACTCTTGTATGCCACGACAACCTCGAACAGAACCTCGATTTGAGAAGGGCACTGCTACCACGACAATGAGTGTGCACTGGAGCAACAATAAAAATGACGCAGACGAAGAAATTGCTAAGAAAAATGGATTATCGACAGTGTGTGCGTGTGAGAGAGAGCACCACTGATTTTCATGGAATTTCAACGGATTTCATGGTATTTCCGGTGGCTGATGGTTTGACGTCCGCTGTTATGGTTGCTGGAGGGTTGCCCGCGGACGTGAAGGTTGTTTAGTGGCGTCACTAGTCCTTGGTCGATTCGTGAAGAAGATGAACGAGGAGGGGTAACGGGGTCCGGCGTAGAGCTATCTCGCGTGGGGGGTGTGAGCACGTGATTTGGGGCTGGTGGCTTTGTTTTGGGGAGATAGGGTTTTGGAATGAAGTAAAATCAGAGAAGGGGGTTGTTTGGGCTTTGGGGCAGACCGGGTATGGGTTGACCCGGCGATTTGTGGGGGGTTGGGTTAGCATTGGGGATGGGTTGGTTTGAGCTCTAGATTTAATTAAAGGATTTGGGCTCAATCCGAGTTTATCTAAATTTTTTAACTCTTTTCTTTTTCTTCTTTTAATTAACAAATTTAAACAAAATTTTAAAAATAAATTGTAAAACAAAAAATAAACTATAAAACATTAATCAACCCTTAACAATAATTAACACGCAAGTTAAAACATTTAAAAAAAATAAAATCACACAATGGCACATTAAAATAACAAAAATAGAATAAATGCATTTTTTGTGATTTTCTCATTTTTATAAAAAACTCTTAATTACTCTCAATTGTTCAATTAAATATTAAATGTAAATGTGACATATCTTTTTTTGTATTTTAATTAATTTAAGTAAATAAACGTGCACACACGAGCGCAAAACAGCGACAGAAAATACCACGAAAATTCACAAATTGCACACCATAAAACAAATATTTTCTGTTTGATTTTGTGGGAGTAATTCATGTAAAGGAAAAATCACGTGCTCACAGTTTTTGAAGCTTAAAAACAACTGGGCGATCTGATGCTACGGGTTCGCGACAAACCTCTGGCGTTCGTAGTGGGTCAGGCGTTTTGGCCTTCACGTTCCCGTACAGGGGCTCACATTCACAAAGTTATAGCTCCTCAAGCCCTCACGTTCGCATCCTTAAGGTCACATTCGCGTAAGGTGTTCTACCCTTTCCCCTGCCTAGGTACTTAGCCTTCGTGTTCGCGTGGCCAAGAACATGCTCGTGAAGGTATAGCCCCCCGCTGCCTCGCGTTCGTGACCTGGTCTACGCGTTCGAGTAGAAGGAAGTTTGCTACAGCAATATTTACTCATCACGTTAGCGAGGGTCCTCCCGCGAACGCGAAGAAGGCCATAGCAGAACTAGAAAACCTACAACTTTTACAAGCCTAAAACCATTTCGAAACACCTCTGAAACACTCCTGAGCCCTCGGGGCTCCTAACCAAACACATGCACTAGCTCAAAAAAATCATACAAACTTATCCATGCTATCAAATCGCCTAAATAACCTCAAAACAAAATCAAACCTCAAAATCAAGATTTTTTCATCAAATTTCAAATTTAGGATTTCAAGTCCAAATAATGCCAAACGACGTCCGTTTTTAACAAACTTTTGTAGAAATATCTTAAAATATATATATAAGACCTGTACCAGGTACTGGAACCAAAATGAGGGCCCGATACCATCACTTTCTAATTAGGTTTGGTTTCAAATTTCCTTAAACATTTTCAGAAAATTATTTCGCTTAAATATTCATTTCTCAGGCTGTCAAATCACGGGTCCGTATCTGTTTACCTAAAATGGTTACCAAAGTCAAATTTATTCATTTTAACATCAAAACTTAGCAATTTTCACATAAATTTCATATTTAAGCTTTTCAGCTACGCGCCCAGGTAGCGCACGCAAATCGAGGAAACTCTTAATGAGATTTTCAAGACCTCGAAAGCACAAATTAAATAAATAAATAAATAACAGGTCATGACCCTTTGGGTCGTCATATTTTTCAAACCAAATGACATCACCAAGAACTCATAATACCCAAACCAAGTGCGAAAAGCTGTCTGACGGACATCGGATGCCTTAATCCTCAAGTGATGATAGCAAGATATCAAGTTGATCGTAGAAAACACTTGGGCACCATGAACCTGGTCGAACAGATCCTCAATCCTTGGCACTAGGTACTTATTCTTGATTATAACCTTGTTCAATTGTCGATAATCTACACACATTCTCATTGATCTGTCCTTCTTCTGGACAAACAACATCGGCACACCCCAAATCGAGATACAAGGCTTAATGAAGCCCTTATCAAGCAAGTCTTGCAACTGCTCCTTCAACGCTTTCTACTCAGGCGGGGCCATATGATATGATGGAATAGAAATGGGCTTAGCGCCCAGTGCCAAAGCAATGAAGAAGTCAATATTCCTGTCGGGTGGCATACCCGACAGGTCTGAAGGAAATACCTCAGGAAACTCACGAGCAACAGGCACGGAATCAATGGGAGGAACCTCAGCACTAGAATCGTGAACATAGGCCAAATAGGCCAAATACCCCTTCTTGACCATACGGCGAGCCTTCATATACGAGATAACATTACAGTTAGAATGACTAGGAGTCCCTCTCCACTCTAAGCAAGGTAGACCCGTTAAGGCTAAGGTCACCATCTTGGCATGACTATCCAAGATAGTATGGTAAGGTGATAACCAGTCCATCCCCAATATGACAACGAAATCAACCATGTCTAGAAGAGGAAAATTTACACGAGTCTCAAGACCCCTATTCACAACTATACATGAATGATGGACTCGATCTACAATAATAGAATCACCCACTAGTGTAGACACATAAATGGGATCACTCAATAAATCACTAGGCATGACTAGGGTACGGTCCAAAATAAGACGACACATAGGAATATGTAGATCCTGGATCAAATAGCACTGAAGCATCCCTACTACAAACCAGAACCGTACCTGTGATAATTGCATCGGAAGCCTTAGCCTTTAGCCTCGTTGGAAGAGCATAAAATTGAGGTTGGGCCGCACCACCTTGGACTACATCTCTAGGGCGGCATGCTGCTGGCTGGCCTCCACCTCTAGCGGCCTAAGCTCTACCTCTAGCACCTTTACCTCCACCCTTATCACCTCTACCCCCACCTTTGACTGGATGGGCGGGCTGCAGAACACTCGGGGCCTAAATCATGGCACAGGAACTCGGATGCTGATTGCTGCTCGATGCTCAATGAACAAATCTAGCAATATGACCCGTATCACCACGAGTATAACAAGTCCTCGGCTGATAAGACTACTGACCCTAACATCCTGAATGGCCAACCCAAAAACTCTAGAGCAGCGATGTACTGATAAGAGCTGGTGGTGCACTGTAGGACTACTGATCAAAATACTACATGTGAGAACCAGGCCACTCAAAGCACCGTGAGAAACTAAAGTGCCAACTAAAAAGGCCTAGGAGGATGGACTCTACCAAACGAATTCCTACCTCCAAATGAGGCACCACTGAATCTGCCTGAATGACGAGGCCACCTGTCAGACCCCTGACCACCTCCCTGTGATAAAACCATCTCCACCCTCCAGTCCATATTGGCCGCCTCCTAGATAGAAATCTCACTCCTCGTCACCTTAGCCATCTAGAGTCAAATAGGTCGGATAAGTCGCTCAATAAACCTTCTCTCTCTCTCTCTCTCTCTCTCTCTCTCTCTCTCTCTCTCTCTCTCTCTCTCTCTCTCTCTCAATGGAGAGTATAAGTAGAGCATGATGGGCCAACTCGATAAACCTGATCTCATACTTAGTAACAATTATGGAACCCTGCAAGAGGCGCTCAAACTATCTCTGATAGATCTCTCTCTGATTAACGGGGAGAAACTTCTCTAAGAACAGCTGAGTAAACTGCTCCCAAGTTAGAGCTGGTGATCCAGCTGCTCTAACCAAACAGTAATCTCTCCACCAAGTCTTGGCGGATCTAGATAAGCGAAAAGTAGCAAAATCGACCCTATTGGTCTTAACTATCCCCATGTTCCTGAGAACCTCGTGACAACTGTCTAGATAATCTTAGGGATCCTCAGAAGATGCACCGCTGAAAGTGGTAGTAAAGATCTTGATAAACCTATCCAATCTCCACAAAGCATCAGATAAGTCGCTCAATAAACCTTCTCCACAAAGCTAAGGTTAGACCAATGACTTACCTCAATGCCTCGAACATAGTTCAAGCCTCAACTCTCACTTTACCTCTTGATTTCACCACCAATTAGCTTGTATCTAGCCATAATTTACTTAACTATATCAATCAATACTAAATGTATCAGTTCTAATGTATGGAAATAAGTTTTCTAGAGTTTTTCCCAAAAAGTCAAAAATTAACCTCGGGCCCACAAGGTCAAAACCCGAGGTTCGAATCAAAACCGGTCTACCCATTCATTCACGAACTCAAATATATAATTTATTTTTAAATCGGACCTCAAATTGAGGTCAAAATTCCCGAAATTTGAAAAATCTAGGTTCTACCCAAAACACCCAATTCCCACCAAAAAAATCATTGATTTTGAGTTGAAATTATGTTAAAAGATGTTAAGGATTAAAGAAGACTAGTTAAAAATAACTTACAATTGATTTGGAGAAGAAGTTGCCTTTGAAAAATCGCCCTAGAGTATTTATGTTTTGAAAAGATATGAAAAATAGGTTAAAAATTCGTCGTTTGGATTTCACAGGTCTCTGATGTCGTAATTGCGACAAGGGTTCGAAATTGCGAACCCAGACTCTGTTAAGCTCGCATTTGCAAAGATAATGTCGCATTTATGACTGAAGTCTCACATTTGCGACCAAGGGAGATTCTCGGCAGTTGTTGCATTTTCGATGTCGCATTTGCGACAGTCACTTCGCATTTACAAAGAAGGCAGCCCAGGGCACATCTCGCATTTGTGACACGTTGCTCGCATTTGCGAACTCGCATTTGTGATATAGACTTCACAAATGCGAAGCCTGCAGGCTTGTAGCATACCAGCAATTTCTTAAGTTAAAATTTCATTTTGTGACCTATCTAAAACTCAACCGAGCACACAGGGCTCCAAACCAAACTTGCATACCAACCTAAAAATATCATACAGACTTGTTTGTGCATTCAAATCACTAAAATAACATCAACAACTAGGCATTTAGCATAAAAATCATGAAATTTCTTAAGAACATCAAATTTCGATTTTTTTCTCAAATTAGGTTTGATTCACGTCATTCCAAGTCCATTTCTTACCAAATTTTTACAGACTCGTCTGAAATCACATATAAGACATGTACCGGGCTCCGGAACCAAGATATGGACCCAATACCACCGAATTTCAAAAACATTTCATTTTCAGAAACTCATATAATTTCATAAAATAATTTTCTTCAAAAATTTATTTTTCGGGTTAGGGACCTCTGAATTTATTTCAGGCAAACGTCCTAGTCCCACATTTTCTTACGGACCTCCTGGGATTGTCGGAACACGGATCCGAGTCCATTTACTATAAATATTGACTGAAGTCAACTTAAATTCCTTCTAAAGGCAAAATTTATTATTTTTCACAGATTTTCATATAATGGCTTTCCGGCTACGCGTCCGGACTGTGCACGTAAATCTAGATGAGGTAAAAGAGGTTTTTAAGGCCTTAAAAATACATAATTAGTTTCTAAAACAAGTGATGACGTTTTGGGTCATCACATATTTGTAGATAGTATTTAATTGGTGATCAAGCAATCAAATAATTAAGCACAAAATTGAACGAATAAACCAATACAATAAATCAAGAAATAAAAATTAATATTCAAATAACAATAGTCATAGCAGAACCATAACCCTAGAATGTGAAGTTTAATTCCATATAAAAATGTTAGCTCATCGACAAATCGCCGAAAGAAACATAAAAATTATTAAGATTGGTGGAAGAAAAGATAAAACCCGATCACCATAACGGTTTTATGCTCTTCCTTAATAAAATGTTATGTTTAATGACTATTTATAGATATAAGATATAAGCTTAGACCAAATAACTAAGTTTAAAAAAAAAATAGTGCCGTTGATCCACTTTTGCTCGTCAATTTCCAAGTCCTCGCGTAATCAATATTTCGTTTGTCAATGTGCATTCTTTCCAATTTCTTTGTGCCTTTTGCCTAACTTTATTTACATTTTCTTTTGTCTTCATTGTCCTTTTGCTAAGTTAGATTAAAATCTTTCCAACAAATTCCCTTTTCTCAATACTTCCTTTGACAATTCCAATACTTCTCTTTCCAACTTTTATCATACCTACATTATTCATTAACACCAACTAAGTATAAAATTGCATAACTAAACTTTATTGAGCATATTTAATATTTAATATAATAAAAATAATAAAAATACAAGTAAATTAACATCAAAACATAAGAAAATATACCAACATCACCTTCTAATAAGTAGTGTCATTAATTGTGTAACAAGTTGTGCTTTAATTTGTCTCTTTCTAGTTTTCTCTCTTTGACATTACTAGCCGATTTTACCAAGCTTTTAAGATCAATTTATTTTGGAGTAATTTTTTCCAAAAAAGTATTTTTGGTAAAAAATAGTTTATGTTTGGTTAGTTAACTTTTACTTATGAGCACCAACAACTATTTAACCAAACTCCTAAAAATTAGGTCTAAGTATATTTTTCTCAAAAGTACCTTTAAAAAAAAAACTTTTGGTTAGAATTTACTTTTGTTTACTTCTCTAAAATTGCTTTTATTTCTACCAAAAAGTACTTTTTTTCTTTTAAAAGTTTGGACAAACATCTTTAATTTTGGAAAAATCACTTTTGACAAAAAAAAAAACGCATTTTTAGCCAAACAAACTATATGACTCCTAGGATGGGATTCTTCTAAAGAATATAGCTAGAGGCTAGCTAGTCTAGTATATGTATGTAATTACGTGTTCTCTTCGCATCGACTCGATATTCTTGTTAGGGATATAATAGATATACCTTAGATCTAATTTTATTTTTAATGATTTGAATTTTTTTTTGCGGATATTATTAAATATAAAGCATATATGCCATCTGATATTCTTTTACAAAGCTAATATTAATTTGATGAACTTGATAAAGTTCTTTATTAAATTTTGAAACTTGACATTGTTAGTATACTGTATTTGTAAAATAATATAAAAATAGAAATGTAGAAGAAGTAGTCTGAGCTCACTGAATTCACATTATTTTCTTAAGGAACTTAGTTCCCTCCTAGTACACGAGGTTATAGATTATTTCTTCATAGGCTAGAATGGATTAAGACTAACGTAGCAGTACTTCAATCCCCAGTGTTTCAAAGAACACAAATGGTGACAGCAATCACACTTACATTATTTGTTTTATAAGAAAACAACGTAGAAAGGAAGAGGAGAATTCAGAATTTTCATAAGAAAAATCTGAGGGAATGGCCTGCTATTTATAGCCAACAGATTGGGTTTAAATGAAGAGGTACAACTCTTCAAGGTGATTGTTTACGTAAAATGGCTATTTACAAAAAATAAAATGGGAAAATAAAATCGGAGAGTAACTTTAAATTACCGTTACAAAAACGGTTGATTTGGATTAAATATTAATATTTAACAAATAAATTTTATTCAAAAAATTAATCAATCAGATTATTTGATCAAATTCGAAGCCGATCGAGCGACAATGACGGCATGAGGCTTGCCTTCTTCTCAGCTCTTTAAGAGCTAGAAGAAGTGTAACCATTTATGTACTCCACAAATGAGATTTTCTTCTCCAATATGGGATAATATTTCGTGTAACCAAGCTTAAACCCAACAGACATTGTGATGGAGATCGCGATAATAAGAGTGAAGTTTCTTTTTGAATCTCAATTTGTTCTTGATCATAAGATTATTAATTTGGACATTCATAATTCGATTAGATCAATATCTATGTGAT
This sequence comes from Nicotiana noctiflora, assembly GCA_032618575.1. Lineage (NCBI taxonomy): Eukaryota > Viridiplantae > Streptophyta > Magnoliopsida > Solanales > Solanaceae > Nicotiana > Nicotiana noctiflora. The sequence continues at coordinate 120,813 of JASVEL010005260.1, forward strand.
CGTTTTTATGAGATAAAGATTACTTGATATTTTTAACTAAATCACAAAAATAGAAGATGCATATAGAGATATGATCATCGAACAGACTCATTTAATAATTTCTAATGGTTAGAATTATTATAAAATGTCAATAGGATATTCTCTTAAACAATGTGATATAAGAGTTTTCTTTGACCAAGATCGACATAGTAATTGATAAGTTTTTTTAATTGTGCTTTGATACTAGACACCTATGGCCCTATGGTGATAGTTGAAAGGATACTGGGTACGATTAAATACTTCTAGAATTAGTGACTGATCAAGATAGAATCTTTTGACTCTTGGTCACGAGTTTAAGCTCCATGTTGTCATGAATTATAAACGATCAAATTAAGACTTTGGTCAGGGCAATTGAATGAAAGAAGAAAAGAATTTCTTAGGTAATTCAATGGCCAATTATATTTGACATGAATACATAGCTGGTCGCCTCATATTTAATAGTTAAACCATATCATGGGGTGACTCAGAGATATAAGGATGGAAGGGATTACTACATTATTCGTCTATGGGTTCTTGAGAGTAAATTGTATACTTCATTATATCATGTGGTTAAAGAGTATTGCTAGACAACCTCTTGATTAGTGTGACGATCCGATCCATCATTAGGTAGAACCTGCATTATATTTACTATTATTGGCCTGGCGTATGTTGGTTATTCTATTATTAATGTGTTAGAGTTAATAGGCTTGAAATCAGAAGGGTTAAATGAGAATTCTGTCACTTATCTTTAAAAATAGCCTTAAAATGGTAAAAGTCAACCAAGAGTTAACTTATTGTAAACGATATCAGAATATGGATTTTATAGCTTGGATAGATTTGTTAAGTGATTTGGGACTTAGAACTCTGTCCGGAATATTTTTATGATGCCCGGTGTAAAATTAGGCTTGACTTGGCGAAAATTAATTTTTGGCAATTTTCGGTCGACATGGAAAAATTGGCTATCGGGGTTGGAATGGAAATCCTATAGTTGGAATAGGTTCGTAGTGTTATTGGATATGTCTGCAATATTTCAGGTCAATTGGAGTGGTTTTGGATAGTTTCGGTATCGTGGATGGATTTTAGAAATTTGAAAGTTCTTAGACTTAAATCCGATGTAAATTTGGTGTTTTGATGTTAGTTTTGGTATTTTGAGAGTGTAACTATGTTTGAATGATCATATGTGACATGTTAGTATGTGTGTATGCGGTCCTGAGGAGCTTGGGTGAGTTTTGGATAGGTTTGGGTTGCGTTGTGCTCGTTTTTCTTATGCTTCGACGTCGTTTTTCAAGCATAAATGATATCATATTGAACAAATGAGCTCCAATTACTGTTTAGAATGAAGCATTACATCCTTATTGTAATTTTAAAAAATAATCGTTGAATTTAGTCATCGTATGAGGATTTTATGGCAATTTGACCAAGGTTGACTAGATTTTTCAGGTTAACAACGAAATTGCCTCTGATAACGTATTAAAACCTACATATCTTCTTCATTATAAGGTCCAATTGAGTGATTCAAAAGCCTAAATTCATTAGAATTTTACAAGGAATCCATTGGGAGTAGTAAAACGCGTGAACAGTATACATATAATGAGCAGGTCGAATTTTCTTCCAATTTTTGAACGGGAAGAAGCTTCTGAGGCGATTTTTTAGAGAACAAATCAGTGGGGTATCACAGAGATAAGTAATTTGATTATTAAAACTCATTTATGGGTGATTATTATGAGCACGTGAATTTTTCCCTAAGCAAATAAATTCCAATGTTAAAAAATAAATAAGATTTTTGATATGCAATTATGTGCTTAATTGAATAAAATGTGTGATTTTGATTGAAACAATTTAAAATTAAAAATTAATTAAAATAGGTTAATTAGAAAATGTCAAAAATAAGGAAATTAACAAAAAATACAAACACTACCAGAAAATGGGCCTATGGGAACGGTTTTTGTGGCAACGGTTGTTCAACCATTGCCATAGAGCACCTATGGTAACGGTTACAACCGTTACAATAGCATTTTGGTGATATCAGCCACTTAAGCTATATAAATGATGCAATTGTAAAATAACTGTTGCCATAGATTAATCTGGCGCAATGGCTATATAAACTGTCCCAATAAAATTATCTACTGGAATACTTTTATTGTAAAATATTCTATTGGAACAGTTATTTTTTCCCTCGTTATTCCCCCCCTGAATTTTGTTACCCGCCAAAATAAGCCTTACTTATTTTATTTTTGAATAATTGTAATAATGAAAATATTATGTGAAAAGACTGTTTTTGCCCTTTCCCCATTAATATCGATATATCCAATATAGCTGCTGATACCCCAAATTAAGAACCCGAGCTCAGAGACTTAGCTTCTTCAATCGATTGCAGTGAACCCTCAGAGAGATTGAATGCACTGAACCCTCAGAGACATCTTCTTCAATTGCAAAGCCACTCTCTCCAAAAATCTTCTTCTCCCGTTCACTCTAAGAAATATGTTGAATCTTAGTCTCTATCGTATTCCTCTCTCTCACTCTCTGAAATTGGGTTAATAGGTTTTTACACATAAGTTTTGCTGATTTAGTGGGTGTGGAAAAGAAATTTGGTATCGTGAAGGGGGTGAAAATTTTTGAAGCATCTGAGCAAATTTCCTCAAAGGTGTACTAGAGAATATTGTGCTCTGATTGTGTATAAGCCAATCTGAACCTTTATTACTGTACTGGAAGGTATGTAAGTCTGGTGATGTTTAGGAACTATAACTGATTTAAGTTGTTCTTCTTTATTTCTTGTATATGAATGTGACATATGGTTGTTTTATTCGTTGTTATATTTTATCTTATTTGTTGTAGATAACAATCCATCGTTCTCTATCTTTTTTCTTTGTCTGCTGATGCCTTCGGAAGTAGCTTTTTAAAGCATCAAACCGAAAATATTAAGGTAATGAATCGAGTGGCCTAAGACATGTATAAACCGCTTTTGATGTCTTCTTTATACTGGACTAGATATATGCAATCTAACTATGGATATAAATGTGGATGTTAATGTAGATTTACGAGTGCCCGAGGATGAGCTTGCTAGATTTCGCTTGTTATTATATTATTTGGCATGCTTTGAGCATACAACCTAAAACATAATATTTGTAAGTCAGGTTCAATTCTTGAATCTTCAACAGACGATTCACTCGATCCCAATGAAGTAGTTCGCGCATTAAAAACACTCGTTGAGTAATTAGCCATTTCGGAATTCTATAAACAATAATCAGGGAAGTTAAGTGTCGCATTATCATCATACAGAATCTTAGTTGCCTCATCATAAACAATAGCAGCTTCAATAGCTGTAGAAAAAGTACCAAGCCAAAGCCTGCTTCTATTACTAGCTATGATTGTTGTAACGACCAGGCCGGTTGTTTTAGAAAATTACGCCCCAATCCCTAATTTAACTGTTTCCCTAAGTACATTTCTGCTATTGTGGTTTGCCGGGAGAGTCGGCCCTGAAATTTGAAGTATTTTGGGACACTTAGTCCCTAAATGAGAGCTTTAAAGATAGAAAATGGTCCGTAACCGGAACAGTGTTAAGACGATCTCGGAACGGAAATCCGATGGTTCCATTAGCTCCGTTGGGTGATTTCGGGGTCGGGAGCGCGTTCGGAATGTATTTTGGAGGTCCTTAGCTCAATTAGGCTTGAAATGCCGAAGGTTGAAATTTTGGCGAATCCGAACGATAGGCGAGATTTTGATCCGGGGGTCGGAATGGAATTCCGACAATTTCTGTAGCTTCGTTATGTGATTTTGGATATGTCCGCAAATTTTCATGTCATTCGGACGTCGTTTGGTCGGGTTTTAGATCGAATGTGCAATTCGGAAAGTTTTAAGAAATTTAGGCTTGAATTCGATGTGAATTATGGGTTTTGATGTTGTTAGACGTGTTTTTATGATTTGAATGAGTTCGTATCGTGTTTTGGAGTATGTTGGTGGTTTTCGTTGGGGTCCCGGGAGCCTCGGGATGAATTCGGGGGTCCAAACGGACCAATTTGTGCCAAAAGGCACTGCTGTTTCTTCTGCAATAATTGCAGAGCAATTTTGCTCTCCGCGATTGCGGCGATGGCCACGCGATCGCGTAAGGCGTGGTGGTAATGCATCGCGATCGCGATGCCTAGGATGCGATCGCGTAAGGGAAAAGCCCGGAGCTCTGCGATCGCAAGGTGGGGCGTGCGATCGTGTAAGTGTGGAGGTTGAAGCAGTGCGATCGCATGAGGTTTTATGCGATCGCGTAGGGTAGTTTGGGGAGCCGGACGAGTTTGTTCTTCGCGATCGCGTTCGTGTCGTTTGCGATCGCGTAGGGTCCTGAGTTGTTCACCGCGATCGCGTCCAGGATCACGCGTTCGCGAAGAGGAAGTTGGGCTATTCATCGCGAACGCGTGAACAGTAACGCGAACGCAATGAGCAATGGGGTCTGGCAGTGAGCTTAAGTTCAGAACATAACACCCGCGACCCCCATTCACAAAAATGCCATTTTTGAGCTCCAAGAGAGGATTTTGAAGGGGAAACGCCGGGATATCATCGGGAAATCATCGGGGGTAAGTTTCTTGACCTTAATTCGTTGGTTTATCATGAAATCCGTGATTATTTCACCGAAATTGGAAGATTAAAGGTGGGTTTGAGCCCTAGGCCTAAATGTTAGAAAATCTTTGATTTGAATGGGCAAACGGAGTCCGATTTCGATAAATTTTATATGCACGGACTCGTATTGAGATAAGGAACCCGAAAATATAATTTTCGTTGATTTTTCGATAAGCGTACCGAAAGTCGGGTTTTGGCAACTTGTGGGTTTTGGTGTATTTTGAGTTATTTTGATTGGGTAATGCCCAATTGGCCTATTTTGATGTGATTCTATTGATTTTTATCGGATACTACACTTGTGGAGGCCGACATTCGCGGCAAGAGGGTTATTTCTTAGCGGTTTTGTACCGGAATTGAGGTAAGTGGCTTGTCTAACCTCGTGTGGGGGACTTTCACCCCTAGGATATTACGTGATACTTTAAATGCCTTGTACGCGAGGTGACGGGCGTGTACATGCGCTGGTTGTTGAACACATACTTTACTTAAAAATGTTCGATGAGTGATATTCCTGTTTTTAGCTGTTAAATTCGGTATTTCCTACCCGTAGCAGTTAGAAAAGCATGATTAGGTAGTATTTAACTGTCTAGTTGCCTAATTATCTTACTTGAGTTTTCTTGGTAATCGCTGGCGCTGTTCATCGGCGAAGTTATCGTTAAGCATATTACATTTCTCTCCGTGTATTCCTTTACTTGCTGTGGTTGTGGACTACGGGTTCGATTCCCGAGATCCTGAGATTATTGAAATATGGACTATGGGTTAGATTCCCGAGATCCTAAGATTATTGAAATATGGACTACGGGTTTGATTCCCGAGATCCTGAGATTATTGAAATATGGACTACGGGTTCGATTCTCGAGATCCTGAGATTTATTGAAATGTGGACTGCGGGTTCGATTCCCGGAGATCCTGAGATTTATTGAGATGTGGACTGCGGGTTCGATTCCCGGAGATCCTGAGATTTATTGAAATGTGGGCTGCGGGTTCGATTCCCGGAGACCCATGGGTACTGTCAATGGGACTGTGGGTTCAATTCCCACAGGTCCTGGACTTGTTTTATTGAGTTGGTTATTTGTTGTTAGCTTAAATTGTAGACGGTTGCAGTAATCATTTTATTGTTGTTATTGCGGAAATTATTATCATTTAAACTGTTTATTATTGTTATTATCACTATATTATTGCTTCTCGGTAGGGCCCTGACCTTCCTCGTCACTACTCCATCGAGGTTAGGCTTGGCACTTACTGAGTACTGCCGTGGTGTACTCATGCTACTCTTCTGCACACTTTTGTTGTGCAGATCCAGGTACATCAGAGCAGGCTCGTGCTAGGTGATTCCGCAGCTTTCTGGGAGACTTCGAGGTATGATCTGCTACGTCCGCGGATCCGGAGGCTTCCCTTCTATTCTAGTAGTACTAGTTGGCATTTTTCCTTCATCTCGTTGATAGATACTCTTTACACATAGAGCCACAGTTGTATATTCTCTTTTAGTCTGTGTTACCGTGGGATTCCGGATCTTGGTTGTGTTTTATTCATTGTGTGACGGATGTATGTGTGCCAAGCGGCACGGATTACATATCTTTTTATGCTATTTTCCCCCTGTTTCTTATTTAAGTGTTTACAGCTTGTATATTCCGCAACGTGTCAGGCTTACCTAGTCGTGGGGACTGGGCGCCATCACGACATGTTCACGATTGGTGAACTAGGTCGTGACAATTGTGATGCTCCTCTAGATGAATATGGTACGATAAAAAACCCGATAATCTTCTCACATCTGAAACGGAGACGTCTGTATTTATCTACGAGGGGCTATGTAACTGTTTAGGAAACTCTTCATTTCTTTTGGATTCCTTGTCGTGCGACATTTTTGACATCAAAAATCTAAACTACTACTTTCTATTCTCTCACAGATGGTGAGGACACGAGCTACTCGCGATGATCAGGTACCCGCGCCCCCTGTTGCTGCCGTCACAGGCCGGGGCCGAGGTAGAGGACGAGGACGCGCCCGAGGTGCAGCCACAGCACCCGCGCGCGCCGCCGCCGAGGTGCCACCGGTAGACCAGGTCGGAGCGCGTACACGTGGTACACCGACTACACCGGCTACTACTCCAAAGACTACGGAGACCCTCGGCCCGCCTCACGAGTACGTATACCACTTTAGCTCGTGCAGATCGCTTCTCTCTCGTCGCGCCTACATCTCGGTGTCGGAGGGGGCCCGTACTCCCGCAGTCGTTACACCGGAGCAGCGTGTGCCGGCGGGGACAGGTTCCGGATGTTTTGGTTATGCCTCCCGCCGCCCCAGCACAGCCTCGGAGGTGGACCACCGCCTCTCGAGGACGAGCAGCGTAGATTGGAAAGCGTTCAACAAATACGACCCTCCAGTGTTCACTGGTTTGGCTTCAAATGATGCATTGGGTTTTCTAGAGGAGTGTCATCGTATTCTTCGTACTATGGGGATTGTGGAGACCGGCGGGGTTTCCTTCATCGCTTTTCAGTCGTGGGGCCGCTTATGATCGGTGGCGCACGTACGAGTCGGATAGTCCAGAGGAGTCTGCTTCATCGACTTGGACGCAGCTTTCAGATCCGTTTTTGAGGGAGTTTGTTCCGACGCAGCCTTAGGGATTCTTGGCGCCTGAGTTCGAGCCGGCTGCGACAGGCTCCATGTCGGCATCGGAGTATGCCATCGGCTCACCCGTCTAGCCGGCATGCACCGCTTTGGTAGCCACGGTTCGGGAGAGAGTGCGGAGATTTATCGAGGGCCTTGTTCCGCCTATCCGATCCAGCATGGCCAGAGAGCTGGAGACAGATATATCTTATCAGCAGGCAGTTAGCATTGCCAGGAGGATCGAGAGTATGCTCCCTAGAGAGCGGGGAGATAGGGAGACCAAGAGGTCTCGTGAGTTGGGCCATTTCTCTGGTGCCCGCACTTCATCGGCTGGTCGTTTTGGCAGGGGTTATTCCGGTCGACCAGTTCATTCAGCATTGCCCGCAGCCGGTATTACTCCAGGTCTTCCAGCACCTCGGAGCCTTATTATGCTCCCCCGCTTCCGCTGCACCTTCGCGCGGGTCCTTCCGGGGTCGACTAGCGGGGCGAGGCCGGCCAGTCCACGCCCACCGCGTCCTCCCGTAGCTTGTTTTGAGTGCGGGGATACTCGCCACCTAGTTAGGGAGTGCCCCGTGCACGCGAGAGAGCCCCTCATCAGCTCATCACAAGCATCCGCGTGGTTCTCGTGGCCAGCAGGCTATCATTCCGCCCCCAGCCGCCACTCCACCCGCCCCAGCGCCCGGCGCGGGGTCACGGCTCCGCAGGTCGCCCTCGAGAGGGGGACAGGCCAAATTCTATGTTATTCCCGATCGCGCTACGGCTGTTGCATCTGATTCTGTTATCACAGGTATTATTCTCGTTAGTCACAGGGAGGCATCGGCTCTATTCGACCCCGGTTCCACTTTTTCATACGTGTCTTCTTACTTTGCTTCTCATCCGGGTGTGCCTCGGGATTTTTCGAGTGCCCCCATTTATGTTTCCACTCCGGTAGGTGATTCTTTGGCCGTGGACCGCGTATATCGGTCGTGTTTGGTTACCATTTGTGATTTTGAGACCGGAGCGGATCTATTATTGCTCGGGATGGTCGATTTTGATATTATTCTGGGCATGGACCGGTTGTCGCCCCATTATGCTATTCTTGATTGTCACGCCAAGACCGTGACACTGGCTATGCCAGGCATTCCACGTATTGAGTGGAGTGGTACTCTAGATCACACCCCTAGCCGTGTTATTTCTTTTCTCAAAGCTCAGCGTATGGTTGAGAAGGGGTGTGCTGCTTATCTAGCCTATGTGCGGGACGTCAGTATTGACACTCCCTCTATTGATTCTGTTCTTGTGGTACGTGACTTTGCTGATGTATTTCCAGCTGATCTCCCGGCATGCCGCCCGACAGAGATATTGACTTTGCTATTGACTTGTTGCCAGGCACTCAGCCCATTTCTATTCCACCGTACAGTATGGCTCCTCTTGAGTTGAAGGAGTTGAAGGATCAGTTACAGGAGTTATTGGGTAAGGGTTTCATTCGACCTAGTGTTTCGCCTTGGGGTGCTCCTGTATTGTTTGTGAAGAAAAAGGACGGTTCTATGCGTATGTGTATTGACTATCGTCAGCTGAACAAGGTTACAGTGAAGAACCGGTATCCTTTGCCCCGTATTGATGATTTATTTGACCAGTTACAGGGCGCACATGTGTTTTCTAAGATTGATTTGCGCTCCGGGTATCACCAGCTGAAGATTCGGGAGCCAGATATCCCGAAGACTGCCTTCAGGACCCGGTATGGTCACTATGAGTTCCTCGTGATGTCTTTTGGGCTGACTAATGCCCCGACAGCCTTTATGCATTTGATGCACAGTGTGTTCAGGCCTTATTTGGACTCGTTCGTGATTGTCTTCATTGATGATATTCTAGTATATTCCCGGAGCCGGGAAGAGCACGAACAGCATTTGAGGATAGTGCTCCAGATTCTGAGGGAGAAGCAGTTTTATGCCAAGTTCTCTAAATGTGAATTTTGGTTGAGTTCTGTGGCATTTTTGGGCCACGTGGTGTCGAGTGATGGTATTCGAGTAGATCCGAGGAAGGTGGAGGCCGTGCAGAGTTGGCCCAGACCCTCCTCCGCTACTGAGATTCGTAGTTTCCTTGGGTTGGCGGGCTATTACCGTCATTTCGTAGAGGGGTTCTCTTCGATTGCAGCACCTATGACCAGATTGACCGAAAAGGGTGCCCCTTTTCAATAGACAGACGAGTGTGAGGCGAGCTTTCAGAAGCTCAAGACAGCTTTGACTTCGGCCCTTATATTGATGTTTCCTACAGGTACGGGGTCCTATACCGTATATTGTGATGCCTCACGAGTTGGACTCGGCGCGGTATTGATGCAGGACGGTAGGGTGATTTCCTACGTGTCGAGACAGCTGAAGGTGCATGAGAAGAATTACCCTGTTCATGATTTGGAGCTAGCTGCCATTGTTCACGCCTTGAAGATTTAGCGTCATTATTTATATGGGGTTCCTTGTGAGATCTACACTAATCACCGGAGCTTGCAGCACTTGCTTAAGCAGAAGGACCTGAATATGCGTCAGAGGAGATGGTCGGAGCTACTAAAGGACTATGATATTACTATTCTCTATCATCCGGGCAAGGCTAATGTGGTTGCCGATGCCTTGAGTCGTCGGGCAGAGAGTTTGGGGAGTTTAGCATATCTACCAGTTTCAGAGAGGCCTATGGCGATGGATGTTCAGGCTCTAGCCAGGCAGTTTGTTAGATTGGATCTTTCGGAGCCCAGCCGGGTTCTGGCCTTTATGGTTTCTCGGTCTTCTCTATTTGATCACATCAGGGAGTGGCAGTTTGATGATCCTCATTTTCTTGTTCTTTAGGACAGAGTTCGGCATGGTGATGCTCGAGATGTTACCATCGGGGACGATGGAGTGATGAGGATGCAAGGGCGTATTTGTGTGACCAATGTGGATGATCTTTGAGAGTTGATTCTAGCAGAGGCCCATAGCTCGCGGTATTCCATCCATCTGGAAGCCGCGAAGATGTATCAGGACTTGAAACATCATTACTGGTGGAGGCGTACGAAGAGGGATATAGTTGATTATGTTTCCAGATGCCTCAACTATCAGCAGGTGAAGTATGAACATCAGTGTCCGGGTGGATTGATGCAACAAATCGAGATTCCCGAGTGGAAATGGGAGCGCATTACCATGGAATTTGTATCTGGACTTCCACGGACGGTTAGGAAGTTTGATTCCATTTGGGTCATCGTGGATCGGCTGACCAAGTCCGCCCATTTTATACCGGTGAGCACTACATATTCATCGGAGCGACTGGCGGAGATCTATATCAGGGAGGTAGTTCGGCTGCATGGTATTCCAGTTTCTATCATTTCAGATAGAGGCACTCAGTTCACTTCACGGTTCTGGAGAGCTGTACAGCAGGAGTTAGGTACTCGGGTGGAGCTGAGCACAGCATTTCACCCCCAGATCGATGGGCAGTCCGAGCGCACTATTCAGGATTTTGGAGGATATGCTCCGCGCGTGCGTGATCGAGTTTGGAGGTTCATGGGGATCACTTCTTGCCACCGGCGGAGTTTGCTTATAACAACAGCCACCGTCTAGTATTCGGATGGCACCGTACGAGGCCCTATACGGCAGAGGTGCAGGTCTCCCGCGGGTTGGCTTGAGCCGGCGAGGCCATGTTGCTAGGTACCGATATGGTTCGGGAGGCTATGGACAAGGTCAGGTGATTCAGGACAGACTTCGTGCAGCCCAGTCCCAGACAGAAGAGTTATGCGGACAAGAAGGTTCGCGACGTGGCTTTTATGGTTGGCGAGCTGGTTCTGCTTCGAGTCTCGCCCATGAAGGGCATTATGAGGTTTGGGAAGAAAGGGAAGCTGAGTCCCAGATTTATTGGCCCTTTCGAGATTTTGAGGCGTATTGGGGAGGTTGCCTATGAGTTAGCCTTACCTCCTAGTCTAGCCGGAGTTCACCCCGTATTTCATGTCTCCATGCTCCGGAGGTACCATGGTGACCCGTCGCATGTGTTGGATTTCACTTCTGTTCAGCTAGACAAGGATTTGTCTTATGTCGAGGAGCCAGTAGCCATTCTAGACAGGCAGGTCAGAAAGCTAAGGTCGAAGAACATCGCTTCGGTAAAGGTTCAGTGGCGGGGCCAGCCGGTCGAGGAGGCGACTTGGGAGACCGAGCAGGATATGCGCAGCCAGTACCCTCATCTTTTCACTACTCCAGGTATGTTTTCTATGCTCGTTCGAGGACGAACGAATCTTTAAGTGTGGGAAGATGTAACGACCCGGCCGGTCGTTTTAGAAAATTACGCCCCAATCCCTAATTTAACCGTTTCCCTAAGTACATTTCTACTATTGTGGTTTGCCGGGAGAGTCGGCCCTGAAATTTGAAGTATTTTGGGACACTTAGTCCCTAAATGAGAGCTTTAAAGATAAATCATGGTCCGTAACCAGAACAGTGTTAAGACGATCTCGAAACGGAAATCCAATGGTTCCATTAGCTCCGTTGGGTGATTTCGGGGTTGGGAGCGCGTTCGGAATGTATTTTGGAGGTCCTTAGCTCAATTAGGCTTGAAATGTCGAAGGTTGAAATTTTGGCGAATCCGAACGATAGGTGAGATTTTGATCCGGGGGTCAGAATGGAATTCCGACAATTTCTGTAGCTTCGTTATGTGATTTTGGATATGCCCGCAAATTTTAAGGTCATTCGGACGTCGTTTGGTCGGGTTTTAGATCAAATGTGCAATTCGGAAAGTTTTAAGAAATTTAGGCTTGAATTCGATGTGAATTATGGGTTTAGATATTGTTAGCCGTGTTTTTATGATTTGAATGAGTTCGTATCGTGTTTTGGAGTATGTTGGTGGTTTTCATTGGGGTCCCGGGGGCCTCGGGATGAATTCGGGGGTCCAAACGGACCAATTTCTGCCAAAAGGCACTGCTGTTCGGCTGCAATAATTGCACAGAATTTTTGTTCATCGCGATCGCGGGAGGTGTGATGCGATCGCGTAAGGTCAACTGGTTGTGCATCGCGATCGCGTGGTGTAGGATGCGATCGCTTAAGGGAAAAGCCCAGAGCTCTGCGATCGCAAGGTAGGGTGTGCGATCGCATAAGTCTGGAGGTTGAAGCATTGCGATCACGTGAGGGGGTATGCGATCGCGTAGGGTAGTTGGGGAGCCGGACGAGTTTGTTCTTCGCGATCGCGTTCATGTCATTTGCGATCGTGTAGGGTCGCTGATTTGTTCACTGCGATCGTATCCAGGATCACGCGATCGCGTAGAGGAAAATAAGGCCGCCCATATTTTGTGCATCGCGATCGCAAGCCCAGTGCTGCGATCGCGTAGAGTAAAATGGCCTGGCAGTGACTTTAAGTCCAGAACATTTCAGCCGCGGCCTAACACACCAAAACCGCCATTGTTGAGCTCCAAGAGAGGATTTTGAAGGGGAAACGCTGGGATATCATCCGGAAATCATCGGGGGTAAGTTTCTTGACCTTAATTCGTTGGTTTATCATGAAATCCGTGATTATTTCACTGAAATTGGAAGATTAAAGGTGGGTCTGAGCCCTAGGCCTAAATGTTAGAAAATCTTTGATTTGAATGGGCATACGGAGTCCGATTTTGATAAATTTTATATGCACGGACTCGTATTGAGATAAGGAACCCGAAAATATAATTTTCGTGATTTTTCGATAAGCGTACCAAAAGTCAGGTTTTGGCAACTTGTGGGTTTTGGTGTATTTTGAGTTATTTTGATTGGGCAATGCCCAATTGGCCTATTTTGATGTGATTCTATTGATTTTTATCAGATACTACACTTGTGGAGGCCGACATTCGCGGCAAGAGGGTTATTTCTTAGCGGTTTTGTACCGTAATTGAGGTAAGTGGCTTGTCTAACCTCGTGTGGGGGAACTTTCACCCCTAGGATATTATATGATACTTTAAATGCCTTGTACGCGAGGTGACGGGCGTGTACATGCGCTGGTTGTTGAACACATACTTTACTTAAAAATGTTCGATGAGTGATATTCCTGTTTTTAGTTGTTAAATTCGATATTCCTACCCGGTAGCAGTTAGAAAAGCATGATTAGGTAGTATTTAACTGTCTAGTTGCCTAATTGTCTTAGTTGAGTTTTCTTGGTAATCGCTGGCGCTGTTTATCGATGAAGTTATAGTTAAGCATATTACATTTCTCTCTGTGTATTCCTTTACTTGCCGTGTTTGTGGACCGCGGTTCGATTCCCGGAGATCCCGAGATTTATTGAGATGTGGACCGCGGGTTCGATTCCCCGAGATCCCGAGATTTATCGAGATGTAGATCGGCGGGTTCGATTCCCGCAGATCCCGAGATTTATCGAGACGTGGACTCGGCGGTTCGATTCCCGGAGATCCCGAGATTTACTGAGACTGAGGGTCGTGGGTTCGATTCCTGAGACCCAGCGGGTACTGAAAACGGGATTGTGGGTTCAATTCCCACAGGTCCTAGACTTGTTTTATCGAGTTGGTTATTTGTTGTTAGCTTAAATTGTAGACGGTTGCGTAATCATTTTATTGTTGTTATTGCGGAAATTATTATCATTTAAACCGTTTATTATTGTTATTATCACCATATTATTGTTTCTCAGTAGGGCCCCGACCTTCCTCGTCACTACTCCATCGAGGTTAGGCTTGGCACTTACCGAGTACCACCGTGGTGTACTCATGCTACTCTTATGCACACTTTTGTCGTGCAGATCCAGGTACATCGAGCATGCTCGTGCTAGGTGATTCTGCAGCTTTCTGGAAGACCTCGAGGTATGATCTGCTACGTCCGCGGATCCGGAGGCTTTTCCTTCTATTCTAGTAGTACTAGTTGGCATTTTTCCTTCATCTCGTTGATAGATACTCTTTACACATAGAGCCACAGTTGTATATTCTCTTTTAGTCTGTGTTACCGTGGGATTCCGGATCTTGGTTGTGTTTTATTCATTGTGTGACGGATGTATGTGTGCCAAGCGGCACGGATTACATATCTTTTTATGCTATTTTCCCCCTGTTTCTTATTTAAGTGTTTACAGCTTGTATATTCCGCAACGTGTCAGGCTTACCTAGTCGTGGGGACTGGGTGCCATCACGACATGTACACGATTGGTGAACTAGGGTCGTGACAATTGTGATGCTCCTCTAGATGAATATGGTACGATAAAAAACCCGATAATCTTCTCACATCTGAAACAACAAAAAAGAATATAATGGAAAACAATTCTGCATATTTTCCGTGCTTGGCTTGACGATTCTCTTTGTGATGTTATAGGGCTGCTGAACAAACCAAAATATGGACATTTGAGAGACTTGCATAAAGCAATAAAGCTATCCGATCCAGCTTTAGTTTCATCATATCCAATAGTGACTACGATTGGCAATAATCAAGAGGTTAGTATGCTATAGAAAATTATATGTTTATGGTCAAATAATCGTCTTGATTTGTCTTCTAACTTCGTTTACATTTTTGTGGCCAATACATGCTCATGTTTATAGATCATTTGGAAATTGTGCTGCATTTCTATCCAACTATAACTCGAAATATTCAGTTAAAGTCACCTTTCAAAATAAGCCGTATGATCTGCCTCTTTGGTCCATTAGTATTCTTTCGTACTGCAAAACTGCTATTTGCAACACTGCAAGGCAATTTGAAATAAAGAAATCAATCATAATACTTTTATCAAATATACATATGAACATTTACAGTTAGATTCTCTATGTTATGCTGCAGGTTAGCTTCTGAAGCTCGAGCATAAAGATGACTTCGACAGGTAGTGGATTGTCCTGGCAGTCATACAGTGAAGAAACTCCGGCTGTTGATGACAGTGATACCCTTTCAGCCAACATATTATGAGAACAGAAAAATGTTACCAGTGATTCTTTAGATTATCTGTGGTACATGACAGAGTGAGTACCTAGTTCGGTTGAACCTTCTTGACACTACCTAGTTCCCCACTAGATATCTTGATAATGTTGTGTTTACTTTCTCCAGTGTAAATATAGCATATGGTGAAGGATTTCTAAAGAACGGAAAGGACCCTTATCTCACTGTTATGTCGGCCGGTCATGTCCTGCATGTCTTCATCAATGGAAAACTATCAGGTATTGCAAACTTCACTCTATTTGGAAATATAGCAAAGTGATTTTCCAAATAAACTACATCTTTTTAAGTCTGTTCTTATCTCCTTTTGATCTCTATATGTTCTTCATTTGTGGTAGGAACTGTTTATGGGACATTTGACAATCCAAAACTTACATATAGTGACAATGTAAAATTAAGAGCTAGTATTAACAAGATTTCACTGCTCAGTTTCTGTTGGTCTCCCGGTTAGTTTTCTATTTCCTGTTTCTCTGGCCCTTCAATTCGCAATGGTAACTTGAACCATTATTGTAAAATATTATCTAACTTATGTTTTTAAATCGCCATTTCAAAACGTTGGCGTGCATTTTGATACGTGGAATGCAGGATTTCTATGTCCACTTACATTGAGTGGTCTCAATGAGTGTAAAAGAGACTTAACAAAACGTAGATGGTCTTACAAGGTTTGTTTACTAGTTGCTTCTGTTCTCTTGCTTACTTTTATCTATAATTTGCTTTTTGCAGGTTGGTCTAAAAGGTGAATCGTTAAGTCTTTATACATTACGTGAGAGTTCTTCTATTGAATGGGTTAAAGGTTCACTAGTGGTTCAAAAGCAACCCCTGACATGGTACAAGGTAAATTCCAATCTACATATTGCCATGTTTTCTTAATCAATTTTATGATCTCGAATAATATATTGTAGCAGTGTAGTTAATATATTGATAAATTTTCCAGGTTACATTTAACGCGCCTGGAGGAAGTGACCCTTTAGCTTTAGAAATGGCAAGTATGAGGAAAGGCAAGATATAGTTAAATGATGAAGTCGTAGGTCACCACTGGCGTGGATATATAGCACAAGGTGACTGTGGAAAATGCAACTATGCGGGAACATTCAATAAAAAGAAGTGTCAAACTAATTGTGGACAGCCTTCTCAAAGATGGTAAGAATTCCATAATTCCTAAAATAGTAGAGTTGTGGACCAAACCAAGTTTTGGTGGAATAGATAAAGAAAAAAAAACACAAAAAGTTTTAACAAATATGGTACACTATTTAACGTCAGCTTGTTAATTTAAAGTGTATGAGGATGAGCTTGCTAGAGTTAGCTATGTTATTATATTATTTGGCAGGCTCTGAGCATACTACCTAAAACATAATGTTTGCAAGTCAGGTTCAATTCTTGAATCTTCAACAGACGATTCACTCGATCCCAATGAAGTAGTTCGCGCAATAAAAACACTCGTCGAGTAATTAGCCAGTTCGGAATTCTATAAACAATAATCAGGGAAGTTAAGTGTCACATTATCACCATACAGAATCTTAGTTGCCTCATCATAAGCAATAGCAGCTTCAACAGCTGTAGAAAAAGTACTAAGCCAAAGCCTGTTTCTATTACTAGCTATGATTATGATGCTCCTCTAGAGGAATATGGTACGATAAAAATCCCGATAATCTTCTCACATCTGAAACAACAAAAATGAATATAATGGAAAATAATTCTGCATATTTTCCGTGCTTGTCTTGACGATTCTCTTTGTGATGTTATAGGGCTGCTGAACAAACCAAAATATGGACATTTGAGAGACTTTCATAAAGCAATAAAGCTATCCAATCCAGCTTTAGTTTCATTATATCCAATAGTGACTAAGATTGGCAATAATCAAGAGGTTAGTATGCTATAGAAAATAGTATGTTTATGGTCAAATAATTGTCTTGATTTTTCTTCTAACTTTGTTTACATTTTTGTGGCCAATACATGCTCATGTTTATAGATCATTTGGAAATTGTGCTGCATTTCTATAGAACTACGACTCGAAATATTCAGTTAAAGTCACCTTTCAAAATAAGCCGTATGATCTGCCTCTTTGGTCCATCAGTATTCTTCCTGACTGCAAAGTTGTTGTTTACAACATTGCAAAGGTAATAAAGGCGGTTTGAAATAAAGAAATCAATCGTAATACATCTGTCAAATATACATACGAACATTTAGAGTTAGAAGTTTTAATGTTCTCTATCTTATGCTGCAGTTAGCTCCTGAAGCTCGAGCACAAAGATGACTTCGACAGGCAATGGATTGTCCTGGCAGTCATACAGCGAAGAAACTCTGGCTGCTGATGACAGTGATACCCTTTCAGCCAACATATTATCGGAACAAAAAAATGTTACCAGTGATTCTTTAGACTATCTGTGGTACATGACAGAGTGAGTACCTAGTTCGGTTGAACCTTCTTGACACTACCTAGTTCCCCACTGGATATCCTGATAATATTGTGTTAACTTTCTCCAGTGTAAATATAGCATATGGTGAAGGATTTCTAAGGAACGGAAAGGACCCTTATCTCACTTTTATGTCGGCCGGTCATGTCCTGCATGTCTTCATTAATAGAAAACTATCAGGTATTGCAAACTTCACTCTATTTGGAAATATAGCAAAGTGATTTTCCATACAAACTACAGCTTGTTAAGTTTGTTCTTATCTCCTTTTGATCTCTATATGTTCTTCACTTGTGGTAGGAACTATTTATGGGACATTTGACAATCCAAAACTTACATATAGTGATAATGTAAAATTAAGAGCTGGTATTAACAAGATTTCACTGCTCAGTGTTTCTGTTGGTCTCCCGATTAGTTTTCTATTTCCTGTTTTTCTGGCCTTTGAATTCGCAATGGTAACTTGAACCATTATTGTAAAATTTTATCTAACCTATGTTTTTAAATCGCCATTTCAGAACATTGGCGTGCATTTTGATACGTTGAATGCAGGATTTCAAGGTCCACTTACATTGAGTGGTCTCAATGAGTGTAAAAGAGACTTAACAAAACATAGATGGTCTTACAAGGTTTGTTTACTAGTTGCTTCTGTTCTCTCACTTACTTTTATCTATAATTTGCTTTTTGCAGGTTGGTCTAACAGGTGAATCATTAAATCTTTATACATTACATGGGAGTTCTTCTGTGGAATGGGTTAAAGTTCTTCTATTGAATGGGTTAAAGGTTCACTAATGGATCAAAAGCAACCCCTAACGTGGTACAAGGTAAATTTCAATCTACATATTGCCATGTTTTCTTAATAAATTTTATGATCTTGAGTAATATATTGTAGAAGTGTAGTTAATATATTGATAAATTTTCCAAGTTACATTTAACGCACCTGGAGGAAGTGACCCTTTAGCTTTAGACATGGCAAGTATGAGGAAAGGCGATATATGGATAAATGATGAAGGCGTAGGTTGCCACTGGCCTGGATATATAGCACAAGGTGACTGTGGAAAATGCAACTATGCTGGAACATTCAATAAGAAACAACGTCAAACTAATTGTGGACAGCCTTCTCAAAGATGGTAATAGATCCATAATTCCTAAAATAGTAAAGTTGTGGACCAAACCAAGTTTTGGTGGAATAGATAAAGAAAACAAAACATAAAAAGTTTGAACAAATATGGTACACTATTTAACGTCAGCTTGTTAATTTAAAGTGTCTGAGCATGAGCTTGCTAGAGTTAGCTCTGTTATTATATTATTTGGCAGGCTCTGAGCATACAACATAAAACATATGGAAATGCTTAGAGTTTTGTGACCCAAAACCTTTTTATAAATTCCTTTGTCTTTTATACGTAACTGTTTAGAAGGTCAAAACAGTAGTTCTTAGCCTATAAGCTTACTTCTTCCTGCTTGAAAGAGCTGAAGCTCACTTACCGAGTCTTCTTTTTATATTTGGTCATATTGAAAGGGGTGGAGAGTGGGGGTATTCATGTACATTTGCACGAAATCATTATTCGAGGGTACCTCAACTTTAACACAAGAACATGTAGGCTCAAGAATTGGCTTTGAATCAATTCTCGTGCTGTAATTCAAACTTTTCATATCGTCTAAAGAATCGTCCACTTCCATTACTAATGATTTCATATTCAAGAAACAAACAGAAGAATCCTTCTATGCCCCTGGATCCCCATCAGCTCTACCATCGGAACATAAATTCGTTGGATCATCCAAAATGGATTTTCATCTGTAATTGCAACCATCATCTGGTGTATCTGATGTTCAGGTTCAATTCTTGAATCTTCAACAGATGAATGAGCGACTTTATATCGGTCTTAGGGCCATAGAAACACTCGTCGAGTAATTAGCCAATTCGGAATTATGTACATAATAATCATGGAAGTTAAGTATAGCATTATGACCATATAGAACCTTAGCAGCCTCATCATAAGCAATAGCAGCTTCAACAGCTGTAGAAAAAGTATCACGCCAAAGTCTCTTTCCATTACGTTCTAAGAAGTGAAATGTTTGGGTTATAGTGAGTTTTGTTCTTGGAAGTTTTATTCTGTTGAGTGTGATGATACTTGCTAAATGATCCTAATTTTGATACGGAGGCACAATTGTTAATCCAGCTTGTTAATTTCCAAAAAAAATTCACGATAGAACTCTTGGTAATGATATTTTCAATGATGATGGGGTGATTTAATTGTTTTTCTTTCAAGCTATGGCTTAGTTTATCCTCTTGAAGAGTAATGACTTTATTTATCCTCTTTTGTAGGTGGAGTAAATCAAGAAATCTAAGAAGATGATGAAAGTAAAGAACTAGACCGTACTTGAGATGAAATTTGAATTGCTATAGATGAATGTTCTATAGGAATCTTTTGTTATAAACCTTGTTAAAACTAATTACTCTCTTGAAATGTATTAAACTTGTGCATTCAGGTAAAATAATTGCTTTATGGATACTATTTGCTTGATAGATAATTTATATTATTAAAAGTTTCATTTTATGATTTATTTAAATTTTAGTTTTATTATAATTTATTTTATATATATAAATATTTATTTATAATAGGGGTTATATTATTTTTTTCAGCTAAATTGTTGCAATAGCTTACCAGAACCGTTGCAATGGGACCCAAACCGTTGCGATAGGTCATACAAACCGTTCCATTATAACATATAAACTGTTCGCGCAAAAAATATAAAATCGTTGCAATAGGGGAAAAGGAACCGTTGTTATATCCATAAATAACCGTAATAATAGCTTATAAAAGTGTTGTATTAAATAATATGGTAACGGTTAAGAACCGTTCTATATACACTATAGTAATGGTTTTAAACCGTTCCAATTAAAAAATATAATCGTTCCAACAGAGAAAGGAAAAAACGTTGCGATAGATGCATCTATAACCACGGAGAGTACAAACCGTTACAAGAATCGTTCCTATAGACCTATTGCCACGCAAGCTGATGGAACGGTATGTAAACCGTTCGCGTATCTATATGGCAACGGTTAAACAGTCTATGGGAACGGTTTCCCAACCGTTACCGTAGCCTAATTTTTCAGTAGTGAAATATACCGGAAAATTAAAGAAAAATAACGAAAATGTCATAAAAATACCAGAAAATTAGAAAAATAGGAAAATAAAAGAGAAGCAATAATTGAAAAGAATACAAAAAGAGAAAAAAATAAAATTCAAAAATGAAGATACAAAAATAATTAATTATACAAGAAAATACAAAGACAAAAGAATTGGGCCAAATTGCACAAAACAATCAGCCCAATTACAATTCTCACAGGTCAAGCCTAAAGTCAAAAGACCGGCCAGTCTCGCAATAGGACCAAATGACACCGTTAATAAAAGAAATCAGAGCCGTTCATCTCGTTAATCTAACGGATGAGACCAGAGTCTCAATTAAAGCCAAACGGTGTCGCTTAGACAATTAAATCTCAGCTGTTTATCCCTTTAATCCAACAGATGTGAGTAAGGGTCTATTAAGCCATACGCTGTCGTTTTGAAGGCAAAGAGATCTGGGTCGTTCATCCTAGCAAATCTAACGGTGGAAAACTAGCAACCTAAGATAGGTATATATGCTTTATCTCTCGTTCATTAGATATCAGAACTAACACATGCCTCTACCAAACACCAAACCGTAGCCGCCTTCTCCTTTCGTCTCCTTCATCTTTCTCATGGAAACTGGCCTGTAACCATGGCCGTCTCCAACCACCTTTGACCCCAAACTTCCTTCTTTCTTTATTTCTCACCCAAGACCACCATGAAACCTTTAGAAAAACCAGAAAACCACAACATTCTTAAAAGTCCGGTCACCGCAGTCTTTGCCGGTGTGACGACCCAAAGGGTCATCACTTATTTTATTAATTATTTCGAGCTTCCGAGGCCTTGAAAACCTCATTCTATGTTGCCTCGATTTACGTGCACGATCCGAGCATGTAGCCGGAAAGATTTTGTGATAGAAAATATGAATTCTATGAGAAATTTGGATTAAAATGATATTAATATTGATATGGTTGACTTCGGTCAACATTTTTGGTAAACGGATCCGGACCCGAGATTGGATGGTCCCGAAAGGTCCGTAGGAAAATATGGGACTTGGACATGCGTCCGGAGTCGAATTCCGAGGCCTAGAGCCCAAGTTATGAATTTTTCTGTGAAATTATTTTTGATGTAATTATTAAAGGAAAATGAATTAATTGACCTTGGTATCGGGCTCGTATTTTGGTTCCAACGCCCAGTACAAGTCTTAAATATTATATATGTGCTTTCTGCAAAGTTTGGTGACATTCGGATGTCGTTTGATATGTTTTGGACCTAGAGTTCCAAGTTTGAAAGTTTTGAAAACCAAAAGTATGAAAATCATGAACTTGAGGCTTGATTTGATGAAAACAATGTGTTATTGGCGATGTGATCGCACGAACAAGTTCATAATGTGTTTTTGATGTTGTGTACATGTTTGGTTTGGAGCCCGGGGCTCGGGTAAAGATTTGATAGGCCGTTGGATTAAATTCTGAATTTTTGCACTGCTGGTTTTTCACCCAACTGTTGGCTTCGCAATTGCGAAGCATTTCTCGCAATTGCGAAGGTGGCAGATCAAGGCAGGGCTCGCAAATGCGAACCTTTGATCGCAAATGCGAAGGGTGCCCAGGATCGTTTGGGTTCGCAAATGCGAACCAAACCTCGCAAATGCGAGGCCTTCAGTGTAAAGGCATTCTTCGCAAATGCGAAGCATTCTTAGCAAATGCGAAGTCCCTCATGCCCAGCCTTGTTCGCAAATGCGAACAAAAGTTCGCAAATGCGAACTTCCCAGCCTTAGCTTATTTTTCAAACTCCAGAAATTGGTCGGGGTTCGCAATTGCGAACGCATGTTCGCAAATGCGAACACAGAGACCTGTAAATCACAATTTCCAGCTTCATTCTTCACATTTCACAACCCAAAAACACCCATTTGCGATTCTTCACGGACTCCATCTTCTTCAAAACAATTGTAAGTCACTTTTTACTTAATTCTTTCAATTCCTAACATCATTAAACATGTTTTTCAATAGAGATCAAAGGTTTTCATGGTAGAATTTCTTGTTTTTGGTAGAATATAGGGTTTTTCATAAATTGGGAAATTGGACCTCGAATTGAGGTCCGATTTTGAAATAAATCATATACTTGAACTCGTGGGGGATGGGTAACCGAATTTTGGTCCGAACCCCGAATTCCGACCATGTGGGCCCGGGGTCGAAATTCACTATTCCGGGCAGAATGTTGTAAAAGTTGTAATTGGCCTTATGAATTAGTTTGTTGAGTAGTATTGATGATATTAAATCAATTATGTATAGATACGATTGGATTGGAGCCAAATTTGAAAGGAAAAGGCATTGCCACGGATTGAATTGTTCATAAATTTTCGAGGTAAGTGTTTGTTCTATCCTAGCTTGAGGGAATATCATTATGTGCTATGTGTTATGTGATCGAGTGCGGTGTATGGGCTGTGGTGACGAGCATCCATACGCTGGCGTCTAGTATGACCGTGAGTCGTTGTTAATACTTGTTGTGGGACATATTTGAATATGAATTGTTGAACCCTTGCTGGGTTGTAGAATTGTTATTGTTCTTCCTTGTCGAGACTTGTTATGAAGATGATTATTGATTGCCCTTGTTGGGACGGTTTATGACTTACTGTTTCATTCTTTGCCCTTAACTGTGATTGTTATTTGGGTGAGGAAGAGTGATAATGCACGAAGGGTGATGCCGTGCCTTGATTAACTGTGATTGTTATTTGGGTGAGGAAGAGTGATAATGCACGAAGGGTGATGTCGTGCCTTGATTTATTATTTATGCACGAAGGTTAATGCCGTGACTTGTTATTGATTATGCACAAAGGTTAATGCCGTGCCATGTTTTATTGATTATGCACGAAGGATCATGTCGTGCCTTGTTATTGAACCATGTACGAAGGATCATGCCGTACTATGGATGTGAGGATGAGAGTAAAAGCACGAAGGGTGATGCCGTGCACTTTATTTGCTTATTTGGTGAGGATGAGAGTAAAAGCACGAAGGGTGATGCCGTGCAACTACTTGCTATTCCTTGACTTGATATTACTTGTGTTTCCATTATTCTTTGTTTTCCTTGTGAACTTATTAAATGTTGTTAATTGTTGAGTTCTTTTGAGATATTCCTTATTGTGTTATTACTTGGTTATTTCTCGTTATTCTGTGGCATACATATATATTGAACTGCACAGGTTTATGTGGGTGTCTGGTCCTAGGCTTGTCACTACTTCGCCGGGATAGGCCACGCACTTACCAGCACATGGGGTCGGTTGTGCTGAAACTACACTTCTGTGCGTTTTTGCACAGGTCCAGGTTACGATCAGGAACAGCAGCAGCAGTAAATAGATTGCGTGGGAGTTGATCATATTTGAGACCGAGGTAGCTTGTAGACGTCCGCAGGCCCGACGTCTCTCTCTTTATTTATGTTATTAGCTGGAGTCTCTTTGTTCCGAGACAAACAGAATTATGTTATATTTCTTTCAGACTTTTATGTGTCGTATTCAGTATTAGTTCGTGAGTTGGTGACTCCACGTCTTGGGTAGAGAATTTCAGTATGGTTTTACCTTGAAACTGCTTAATACTATTTCGATAAAGTCTTCCGCACTTATTTAATTAAAGTTATGGTTTGTTGATAAATTAATTATGAAATATTATTAAAAACACAGGATAGTATGAATACAGTGGCTTGCCTAGCTACCACGAGTAGGCGCCATCACGATCCCGATGTTGGGGAAAATCCGGGTCGTGACAAGTTGGTATCAGAGCTCTAGGTTACATAGGTCTCACCACTCACGAACAAGCTTAGTAGAGTTTGAGAGGTAGGTACGCAGACGTCTGTACTTGTCCTCCAGAGTCTATTGAGTTAGGAAAGAGTCTCTCATTTGTTCTTTCTTGTCGTGCGACTTGTTTCTCAATTACTGATTGAACTTCTATTATGTCCTTTCGCAGATGGTGAGGACACGCGCTTCTTCGTCCGCTGACCAGCAGCCCGAGCCCCAGGTAGCTCCCGTGAGGGGCAGGGGCCGAGGCCGTATCGGAGGTCGTGGTAGGGGCAGAGCTCAGCCCCCGGCAGCTATTCCGGAGGTGGATCCTCATATTGAGACTGGCAATGAGGTTTCAGTCCCAGCAGCTCTAGGGGGCCCAGCTCAGGTCCCGGAGAGGCTTTATTTACCCCGGATCTTCGGGAGGCTTTGGTCAGGATAGCGGGATTTATGGACAGCATTGCCAGAGAAGGCTTATTAACAGTTGCACCAGCCACTTCTCAGGCTGGAAGAGGGGCCCAGACTCCTATTGCTCGTACTCCGTAGCCAGTAGCTCCTCAGCCTCAGGCACCAGTGGTTCAGCCAGCTGTGGCCACTCAGTCAGGTACCACGACTCATGCCGGAGATGGAGCGGCCATGACTTCTGATTCTTTATGGAGACTTGATCGGTTCTCCAAGTTATTTACCACTACATTCAGCGGAGCCACATCAGAGGATCCTCAGGACTTCTTATTCAGCTGCCATGAGATTCTCAAGACTATGGGGATCGTGGAGTCAAATGGAGTTGACTTCTGTACATTCAAACTTGCAGGATCCGCCAAGACTTGGTGGAGAGATTATTCAGCCAGACCAACAGGGTCCCCGCCTTTGACTTGGGATCAGTTCTCAGAGTTGTTTTTAGAGAAGTTCCTTCCCGCCACTCAGAGGGATGCTTACCGAAGGCAGTTTGAACGCCTCCAACAGGGGTCTATGATGGTAACTCAATATGAGACTCGATTTATCAATATGGCTCGCCATGCCCTCGTCATACTCCCTACTAAGAGGAGAGAGGGTCCGCAGGTTTATAGATGGGCTTAATCAGCCAATTAGACTTCAGATGGCTATGGGCGTGGGGAGTGACATATCATTTCAGGAGGCAGCTAATGCAGCACGTAGAATTGAGATGGCTCTTGCTCTGGGAGGTGGTTATTCTTCAGACAAGAGGCCTCGTCATTCAGGCATGTTTAGTAGTTCTTCTTCTGGTGGAAGAGAATCTTTTGACAGAGGCCAGTCTTCCAGGCCTTTCCATTCCGCACTTCAGGCTTCACAGGGTGGACCAGGTGATCGTGGGTTTCGTGGGCATTATTCAGATCAGCCTCCTATTAACGCTCAGCCTCTTCAGAGTGTTCGTGGAGGCCATTCAGGTTGTCAGGGCCAGCAGCCCTATCAGGCCTAGATGTTGTTACGGTTGTGGTGATCCAGGTCATCTTGTCAGGTTTTGCCCTCGAGCGACGGGCAACACTCAGCAGCGGGGTCCTCGTCCTATAATTCAGGCCCCAGCTGACCCACAGCCTGCCCAGCCATCCAGAGCCGGGGGTAGAGATCGTAGAAGTGGAGGTCGAGACCGTAGAGGTGGAGACCATCCCGCCAGAGGTAGAGGTCAGCCAGTGGATGACCGTCCCAGAGATGTAGCCCAGAGGGGAGGTGCCGATCCTCGATTTTATGCTTTACCAGTCAGGCCAGAGGCAGAGGCATCAGATGCCGTGATTACAGGTACCATTCTTATGTGTGGCAGATGTGCTTCAGTATTATTTGACCCTGGATCTACATATTCGTATGTGTCTTTCTACTTTGTACCGTATTTGGCCGTGCCCAGCTATGCTCTGGATATTCCAGTTTATGTGTCTACACCGGTGGGTGACTCCATTGTAGTCGACCGGGTGCATCGTTCGTGCGTAGTTATATTTGGGGGTCTTGAGACCCGTGTTGATCTGTTGCTTTTGGATATGGTGGATTTTGATGTCATATTGGGGATGGACCGGTTGTCCCCATACCATGCTATTCTAGATTGTCATGCTAAGACCGTGACCTTGGCCTTGCCAGAATCACCTTGACTAGAGTGGAAATGTACCTCAAGCCACTCCGTTCGCACTGTTATTTCCTATGTTAAGGCTCGACGCATGGTTGAGAAGGGGTGTCTAGCTTATCCGGCTTATGTTCGTGATTCCAGCGCAAAGGTTCCTTCCGTTGAGTCAGTCCCTATTGTACGGGATTTTCCCGAGGTCTTCCCTTCAGACCTATCGGGCATGCCACCCGACAGGGATATTGATTTTTGTATTGATTTGGCACTAGGCACTCATCCCATCTCTATTCTACCGTATCGCATGGCCCTGTCAGAGTTAAATGAGCTAAAAGATCAGTTGTAAGACCTTCTTGAGAAAGGCTTTATCAGGCCTAGTGTTTCCCCCTGGGGAGCACCTATATTATTTGTAAAGAAGAAAGACGGCTCGATGCGAATGTGTATTGATTACCGGCAGTTAAACAAAGTGACAATAAAGAATAAGTATCCACTGCCGAGGATTGATGATTTATTTGACTAGCTCCAGGGAGCGAGGGTATTCTCAAAGATAGACTTGAGGTCAGGCTACCATCAGCTGAAGATCAGGGCGGCTGAGATTCCCAAGACAGCCTTTCGCACTAGATATGGGCATTATGAGTTCTTGGTCATGTCCTTCGGATTGACCAATGCCCCGGCAGCATTCATGGAGTTGATGAATCGGGTATTTAGGCCTTACTTAGATCTATTCGTGATAGTCTTTATAGATGACATCCTGGTATACTCCCGCAGCCAGGAAGAGCATGAGCAACATCTCAGAGTGGTTCTTCAGACTCTGAAAGATAACCAGCTATATGCCAAATTTTCTAAATGTGAGTTCTGGTTGAGTTTGGTAGCATTTCTGGGTCACATTGTATCAGTGGAAGGTATTCAGGTAGACCCAAAGAAGATTGAGGCAGTCCAGAATTGGCCTCGACCAGCTTCAGTGACTGAGATCCGGAGTTTCTTGGGATTAGCAGGTTACTACCGTCGTTTTGTAGAGGGGTTTTCTTCTATTGCAGCCCCGATGACCAGATTGACCCAGAAGGGTGTCCAGTTTCAGTGGTCAGAGGAGTGTGAGGCGAGCTTTCAGAAGCTCAAGACAGCCTTGACCACCGCACCAGTGTTGATACTACCTACAGGTGCAGGGCCTTATATAGTTTATTGTGACGCATCTCGTATAGGGCTTGGAGCGGTATTGATGCAGGATGGTAAGGTTATCGCTTATGCTTCGAGGCAGTTAAAAATACATGAGAAGAATTATCCAGTTCATGATCTTGAGTTGGCAGCAGTGGTTCATGCCTTAAAGATCTGGAGGCATTATCTATATGGTGTGACATGTGAGGTGTACACTGATCACAAAAGCCTACAATACTTGTTCAAGCAAAAGGAGCTAAATCTACGACAGCGGAGATGGTTAGAGTTGCTAAAAGACTATGATGTTACTATCTTATATCACCTAGGTAAGGCCAATGTGGTGGCCGATGCATTGAGTAGAAAGTCTGTCAGCATGGGTAGTCTTGCATTCATTCCGGTCAGTGAGAGACCATTAGCACTAGACGTTCATGCCTTAGCCAACCGGTTCGTAAGATTAGACATTTCTGAGCCTAGCAGGGTGTTAGCCTGCACGGTCGCTCGTTTTTCTTTATTAGAGCGTATCCGTGAGAGGCAATTTGATGATCCTCATTTGCGTGATTTGAGAGATACAATACAACGGGGAGGTGCCACGAAGGTAAATCTATATGATGATGGGATACTGAGATTGCAGGGTCGAGTTTGTGTGCCCAATGTTGAAGGGATTCGAGAGTTGATCTTAGCGGAGGCCCACAGCTCGCGGTATTCTATTCATCCGGGCGCAGCAAAGATATACCAGGACTTACGGCAGCACTATTGGTAGCGCAGGATGAAGAAAGATATCGTTGCGTATGTCGCTCGGTGTCTAAATTGTCAGCAGGTGAAATATGAGCACCAGAGACCTGGTGGTGTATTCCAGAGGATTAAGATTCCCGAGTGGAAATGGGAGCGGATCACTATGGATTTCGTTACTGGACTTCCTTTGACTCGGAGGAAATTTGATGCTATTTGGGTCATTGTTGATAGGCTGACCAAGTCAGCACACTTTATTCCAGTATCTGTCTCCTACTCATCGGAGAGGTTAGCAGAGATTTACATCAGGGAGATTGTTCGACTTCATGGGGTGCCAGTATCTATTATCTCAGATCGAGGTACGCAGTTTACCTCGCGGTTCTGGAGAGCGGTCCAGCAGGAGTTAGGCACCCAGGTTCAGCTGAGTATAGCTTTTCATCCCCAAACGGATGATCAGTCCAAGAGGACTATTCGGATTCTAGAGGACATGCTTCGAGCGTGTGTTATTGATTTTGGATGCTCGTGGGACCAATATCTGCCATTAGCAGAGTTCGCCTACAATAACAGCTACCAGTCTATCATTCAAATGGCCCCATATGAGGCATTGTATGGTAGGCAATGTCGATCTCCAGTCGGATGGTTTGAGCCGGGAGAGGCTCGGTTGTTGGGTACAGACTTAGTTCAGGAGGCCTTGGATAAGGTCAAGAATATTCAGGAGAGATTGCGTTCAGCTCAGTCCAGGCAGAAGACTTATGCGGATCGTAAGGTTCGAGATGTAGATTTCATGGTCGGTGAACGAGTATTGCTCCGAGTGTCGCCTATGAAGGGCGTGATGAGGTTCGGGAAGAAGGGCAAGCTCAGCCCTAGGTATATTGGTCCATTTGAGATTCTAGACGGAGTGGGAGGGGTGGCTTACAGACTAGCTTTGCCGCCTAGCTTATCAGCCGTGCATCCAGTTTTTCATGTATCTATGCTTCGGAGATATCACGGAGATCCCACACATGTGTTAGACTTCAGTACTGTCCAATTGGACAATGATCTATCTTACGAGGAGGAGACGGTGGCCATTCTAGACCGGCAGGTTCGACAGTTAAGGTCGAAGAGTTATCCTTCTGTGCGAGTTCAGTGGAGAGGTCAGCCTCCTGAGGCATCGACCTGGGAGTCTGAGTCTGATATGCGGAGCCGCTACCCACACTTGTTTCCTGACTCAGGTACTTCTTTCTTTTGTCCGTTCGAGGACGAACGGTTGTTTTAGAGGTGGAGATTGTGACGACCCAAAGTGTCATCACTTATTTTATTAATCATTTCGAGCTTCCGAGGCCTTGAAAACCTCATTCTATGTTGCCTCGATTTACGTGCATGATCCGAGCATGTAGCCGGAAAGATTTTGTGATAGAAAATATGAATTCTATGAGAAATTTGGATAAAAATGATATTAATATTGATATGGTTGACTTCGGTCAACATTTTTGGTAAACGGATCCGGACCCGAGATTGGCTGGTCCCGAAAGGTCCGTAGGAAAATATGAGACTTGGACATGCGTCCGGAGTCGAATTATGAGGCCTAGAGCCCAAGTTATGAATTTTTCTGTGAAATTGTTTTTGATGTAATTGTTAAAGGAAAATGAATTAATTGACCTTGGTATCGGGCTCGAATTTTGGTTCCGACGCCCGGTACAAGTCTTAAATATTATATAAGTGATTTCTGTAAAGTTTGGTGACATTCGGATGTCGTTTGATATGTTTTGGACCTCGAGTTCCAAGTTTGAAAGTTTTGAAAACCAAAAGTATGAAAATCATGAACTTGAGTATTGATTTGATGAAAACGATGTGTTATTGGCGATGTGATCGCACGAACAAGTTCATAATGTGTTTTTGATGTTGTGTACATGTTTGGTTTGGAGCCCGGGGGCTCGGGTAAAGATTTGATAGGCCGTTGGATTAAATTCCGAATTTTTCCACTGCTGGTTTTTCACTCAGTTGTTGGCTTCGCAATTGCGGAGCATTTCTCGCAATTGCGAAGGTGGCAGATCAAGGCATGGTTCGCAAATGCGAACCTTTGATCGCAAATGCGAAGGGTGCCCAGGACCGTTTGGGTTCGCAAATGCGAACCAAACCTCGCAAATGCGAGGCCTTCGGTGTAAAGGCATTCTTCGCAAATGCGAAGAATAGTTCGCAAATGCGAACATCCCAATATCCTGCCTGTGTTCGCAAATGCGAACAATAGTTTGCAAATGCGAACACCCCAAAATTCTGCAGAGTTCGCAAATGCGAACAATAGTTCGCAAATGCGAACTCCCCAATATTCTCCCTGAGTTCGCAAATGCGAACAAATGTTCGCAAATGCGAACTTCCCCTATTTTGCCTGTGTTCGCAAATGCGAACAAAAGTTCGCAAATGCGAACTCATGTTCGCAAATGCGAACACGGAGACCTGTAAATCACGATTTCCAGCTTCATTCTTCACTTTTCACAACCCAAAAACACCCATTTGCGATTCTTCACGGACTCCCTCTTCTTCAAAACAATTGTAAGCCACTTTTTACTTAATTCTTTCAATTCCTAACATCATTAAACATGTTTTTCAATAGAAATCAAAGGTTTTCATGGTAGAATTTCTTGTTTTTGGTAGAATATAGGGTTTTTCATAAATTGGGAAATTGGACCTCGAATTGAGGTCCGATTTTGAAACAAATCATATACTTGAACTCGTGGGGGATGGGTAACCGGATTTTGGTCCGAACCCCGAGTTCCGACCATGTGGGCCCGGGGTCGAAATTCACTATTCCGGGCAGAATGTTGTAAAAGTTGTAATTGGCCTTATGAATTAGTTTGTTGAGTAGTGTTGATGATATTAAATCAATTGTGTATAGATACGATTGGATTGGAGCCAAATTTGAAAGGAAAAGGCATTGCCGCGGATTGAATTGTTCATAAACATTCGAGGTAAGTGTTTGTTCTATCCTAGCTTGAGGGAATAGGATTATGTGCTATGTGTTATGTGATCGAGTGCGGTGTATAGGCTGTGGTGACGAGCATCCATACTCTGGCGTCTAGTATGACCGTGAGTCGTTGTTAATACTTGTTGTGGGACATATTTGAATATGAATTGTTGAACCCTTACCGGGTTGTAGAAGTGTTATTGTTCTCCCTTGTTGAGACTTGTTATGAAGATGATTATTGATTGCCCTTGTTGGGACGGTTTATGATTTACTGTTTCATTCTTTGCCCTTAACTGTGATTGTTATTTGGGTGAGGAAGAGTGATAATGCACGAAGGGTGATGCCGTGCCTTGATTTATTATTTATGCACGAAGGTTAATGTCGTGCCTTGATTTATTATTTATGCACGAAGGTTAATGCCGTGCCATGTTTTATTGATTATGCACGAAGGTTAAGGTCCGCTTGACTGGGGCAACCCGGTCAGGCGCCGGTCATGTCCCTCGATCATGCCGTGCCTTGTTATTGAACCATGTACGAAGGATCATGCCGTACTATGGATGTGAGGATGAGAGTAAAAGCACGAAGGGTGATGCCGTGCACTTTATTTGCTTATTTGGTGAGGATGAGAGTAAAAGCACGAAGGGTGATGCCGTGCAACTACTTGCTATTCCTTGACTTGATATTACTTGTGTTTCCATTATTCTTTGTTTTCCTTGTGAACTTATTAACTGTTGTTAATTGTTGAGTTCTTTTGAGATATTCCTTATTGTTTTATTACTTCGTTATTTCTCGTTATTCTGTGGTATACATATATATTGAACTGCATAGGTTTATGTGGGTGTCTGGTCCTAGGCTTGTCACTACTTCGCCGGGATAGGCCAGGCACTTACCAGAACATGGGGTCGGTTGTGCTGATACTACACTTCTGTGCGTTTTTGCACAGGTCCAGGTTACGATCAGGAGCAGCAGCAGTAATTCGATTGTGTGGGAGTTGATCATATTTGAGACTGAGGTAGCTTGCAGACGTCCGCAGGCCCGACGTCTCTCTCTTTACTTATGTTACTAGTTGTAGTCTCCTTGTTCCGAGACAAACAGATTATGTTATATTTCTTTCAGACTTTTATGTGTAGTATTCGGTAGTAGTTCGTGAGTTGGTGACTCCACGTCTTGGGTAGAGGATTTCAGTATGGTTTTACCTTGAAACTCTGCTTAATACTATTTCGATAAAGTCTTCCGCACTTATTTAATTAAAGTTATGGTTTGTTGATAAATTAATTATGAAATTTTATTAAAAACAGGATAGTATGAATACAGTGGCTTGCCTAGCTACCACAAGTAGGCGCCATCACGATCCCGATGTTGGGGGAAAATCCGGGTCGTGACAGCTGGTGACCTTCAACCTTTGATTCAATCTCCCAAAATAACACCCTAGAACTACTACGAGGGGATCTTTCACCCTACGTAGTTGGTTTTTTCGAATCACACTGTAAATGCTCAAATATTCAAAAGAAGTTCGCTGGAACCCTACCTCCGGCGAACACCCAAACAAGACCAACCCCAAATACACCCCAATAAACACTCAGAACACCTTTCCACCCTCAAGAACCCAAAAACAAACTTTTTCAAGAAAAATCGGGAAAAAAATAAGACTCCAAGTCTCTGAAGTCTTGAAGACTGTAAGAAAAGAAAAGAAAAAGAAAATGAAGACGAAATGAAGAGAACAGGAGACATATCCTGCTAAGCTAAGTACTCTTGCTCTTTTATTCTGTGTTTCGATCTTTTTGCATGTTCTTTGTGTAGTTGTTTTCTTTGATTAATCTTTAGTATTTTTTCTATTTTAAGTTTCCTATACTTTAATCTTCTACATATCTTCTGTTCTAGCATGCTTCTAATTGTTTCATCCCCTGAGATTTCTATACTTCTTTGCATATTTCTTGTTTGATAACTTTCTGAGGGTTTCTATCATTTAGCATATCTCATCTATCATGTTCATTACGTGTAATTGATATATTGAGCTTCTTAGGGTTTTTCTATAAGTCAACACATGAATTTGTTGTGAGTTTTCTTCTTCATGTCTGATTTGTTAACTATGCCTAAGTCTGAAATTATGAGTTGTTAATTGGGATTCAACCATTATCTAATTTCCCTCTGAGTTTTGGTAAATTGATAAATGATTTCTAATTGAGGCTATGTGTGCAAAATGACATAAGTTGGCTGTATTTGTAATGAATTCATATGTTAGACTATGATTAATCCTACTGTGCTTTATGGTATTGGTTATAGCTGTAATAGACAAGTGTGATTAGTAATCTGGCTATTATTGAAAGTGACCTAATCTGGCTAAAAGTGAAATGATTTAAGACTATGTGATTAATCTGACCACTCCTAAAACATTGAAGTGGTTAATTCTGCAAATCTAAGTCTAGCTAATAAAACAGGCTAGTCCTGTAATCTAATTCCAACTGGTTAAGTAATAATAAAAGGGTTACCTCTTAAAGATGTAAAAACTGAAAGAACTAAGGTTAAATCTGGACAATTCTTAAATGATTTGTAATATAATGGCCAGTTCTTAAATAATAGTTAAACCTAGGATACCCAGACCATTAACAGGCCGGGTAAATAACATGTAATAATAGGGGTATAAAAGGAATAAGAAATGGCATAGTTGTAGATTTAATAGAGCCTGCAAGGATAAAATAGACTTTTGGGCTTAGTATTTCTGCAATAAGGTATAAAATAAAGGGTAAACAGACCTAATAAAAAGGCATAACTATTAAAATCCTTAGCAAGTGAGGGCACTATAGTAATAGACCCTTAAAAGAAGCAAAAAGAAATTCCCTAGAACCTTCCAGCAAGGGCTGGAAGGCTTTTCAAGTCTGAAATAAGGTACCAAACTGCAATTAATTAGAGAATTAAGGGGAGGGAACTTATAATAAGATTTTTTAATTTCCCCCTCAAAATTTCACCAAAAACATCTATAAATAGGTTGTAACTAAGCCTGAAAAAGGGCTGGATTCTAGAAATTCAGAGAAAACTTTCTAAAATTAAGAGTGATACACCACAAATAATATCTTTATTGAGGCGTAAATTTCATTTCAAACAATTAGGTGTTGTTATTTATTACGCGGGACGGACCAAGTCACAATTCCCAATGGTACTCTACCTCACGCTCGTTATCCGGCGTGCAAGTCACCTCAACACAACACTAAGATGTGCAAGTCCGGAGTTTACTAACCCTCAAGACATCATTTACAAGTATTACCCACCTCGAACCGGTGAAAACTCATGCCTGCGACGCCTTAGCTCCTCTAACCGGCATCCACGCATGTCAAAACTAGCCAAAATCAGTACAAATATATCAAAATAGGCTAATGGAACACAACTCAATCGAAAGAACTCGAAAAATATCAAAAATTATGAAATTGGCAAAACCCGAGCCCCGGGACCACATCTCGAAAATTTTCGAAATTCATATTTCCAGAATCCTCGTCTTGCCACGAGTCCGTACATATAAAATTTACCAAAATCGGAGTTCGATTGGTCTTTCAAAACCCAAATTTTCGTTTTCAATATCTAGGCCACAATCCTTCACAATTTCTACCAAATTCATGAAGATTGATGTTAATTCTATCATAAAATTATGTTTTTGAGTCAAGAAACTTACCTCCAACAATTCCCAGCTGAAACTCCCTTCAATCCATATCCAAAAGCTCTCTAAATGATAAAAAAAATGGTGGAAAAATGACCCAAAATCGATTTTATCAACTCACTGATTTTTTCTGGAAATCACTGTTCACGGGAGTACTGTTCTGTCACGACCCCAAATCCGGTCGTGATGGCGCCCAGCACACTGCTAGGCCAGCCCGACCAATCAACAACAATCACGGAGCCACAAGCTCACTTTATCCAATTTAAGCATAAGAGTGATAGATATATTAAAAACAGGGAACCAAGTCCCAACACATGCCAGCTCCCATAGACCGAAGGGTCAAGAGTCATGAGCCTCTACAAAGTATACAAAGTGTAAATAGTGAATATAACTATGCACAAGTGTGGGATGATCAGATCAAAAATACAGACAAACTGGAGAATCAGGTCCTGCGAACGCTGGCAGCTACCTCGACTGTCCAAAAGCACTCCCGAGCCGCAATAGAATCAGCTCCATTGTGATGTACCTGGATCTGCACACAAGGTGTAGGGAGTCGGGTGTGAGTACTTCCAACTCAGCAGTAATAAAAGTAAATAATGCTGAAGGGAAGAAAACCATGATAGGCACTATCTCATGCTACACAATACAGAACTATCTTTTTATTCCTTTCAAGCATATGTGAGTAGATTATTTAGAAAATCTCAATTTTAGCTACTTTCTTTCATAATAATATACCAATACCTGGATACAATCTCAAGCGATGCAAGTCCGCACTCAAATCAGCCCTTCGGGCTCAGCACTCCTGATCAATTTACACCAGGAGATCTGGTCAATAAGGCAACTAATGCATGTGTGCCAATAATGTATGAGTGCTGAATGTTATGCCACGTAGTACACGTAAACCAATGTATGTATGCCATGCAATGCATATGACCGCTACGGCGTGTAGCCCGATCCAATTTGGGTACCCGTGCTCACCGTGGGGGTTCAGACTCCGGAGGGGCTCCTACAGCCCAAGCACAATATTAATATCACACCTGCTGCGGCGCGCAGCCCGATCCGTATACCACTGCGGCGTGCGGTCCGATCCATGCATGTGTATGCATATGCTC